>CAXKVY010005535.1:0-20662 GCA_964058915.1 Tetropium fuscum | reverse complement strand
AAGGCTTTTAATATGTATGTGTAGTTCAACGACCGGCAACCCTGACCTACACAATGTTTTTCATTGGCGTAGGCATTTTTTTTAGGGGGGTGAAAGAAGAAGGTTTTTATATGCATATAATCTGTTCCATCTTTTTTCTTCATATTAAATGCATAATCTTTGTACACCACCAATTTGCGGGATATGTTATTATTTGCACATATTAGTAGCACTACTGTCACTTATTAGTAGCACTCTTGACAAAAACTCATATCAGAAATTCTCAGTAAATCTGTGTAAATGCTCTTCTCATTAAATGTGAGGTTTTTTCGGGGCTTTGTTTTTTTACTCCTTGACGTGCCTAGTTCTTCCATTACACTACTCTGTATAAAACCACTATAACCTATAAACACTATACACTATATTTTATAAATACTATAATAGTATAATAACACTGTAAAATATTAACTATAACCAATGATTTTACAAACACTAGACAAAATTATTATAAAAACACTCGAGCACGCCTTTCACAGTTCACGTACACGTTCGATGTCGCGCTGTAAACCTTGTGTTGTGACCTACCGAATACGGTGAAGGACCCAATAACTCATCGAACACCTACAACTGCCACCGAGACAACAATAAAAAATACCTATATGAAACGTTCGCTCGGAAAAAATAAAAACAAATACACTTGCAGTTCGCATCCATTTGCAATTTGTTTCTGATATATTATAAATTAAATTGAGTGAACATTATTGTTTGTTATTTTATTTCCTGTATTAGGATAATTGTGCCCGCCACTGAGCACCGCATTTCATTAGTTTGCATATCAAACGAAAGCACTATAGCGTATTCACTTGCAATTGAATACAACTGCGTAGAGCGACACCACAATTACAAATAAACCTAAATTCAAACAACTCGAATACAATTAGAGATGTATTATACACTGAGCTCGTAAAGTTTGGAATAAATTCAATTAATCGTTATTGAAGGATTTTCACAGGAAATCCTCGGACACGTCAACTTTATTTTATAAAATGTCACTTTTTTCAGCCATCGATTTTTTTTTTGTTTTGTTCGTTTTTGAGCTATGACGTCATCGACAATTTTTTTAAATGACAACCCTTATTTTTTTTCACGGATTTCGATAGAGCGCATTTTTCTGAGTGCGAATATGTCAAAAACATAGTACCTTTAACATTAAAGTGTTCGAGATATTCGGTTGCAAAGTTTTAAGAATGAATTATACAAGCGATGACCAAATGCTAATCATTTATCAAGAAAGCGCAGGAAAAACAACAGTTTTGACAGTTGTCACAATTTTGAAGTTTTTCCTCGCAAGTTTGTGTTTTAATCAGTTGAATAATATCATTAAGTAAGTTGATTAATCATTATTCCATCATAATTCATTTTATTTAAAAATGGTCCGTCGTTTGAGTGAAAGGGAAAGAATCGAAATTTTGATGATGATCGGTTACGGGGACAGAGCTCGCACACAAGTAGAAGTTTGCCGTTTATTTAACAACAAATATCCAAACAGAGAACCAATTACACAGTCCACCGTTAGCAAAATAGAACAAAAGTTTTTAGAAGTGGGTCATACGAGACATCGCCCTAGAACGGGTCGTCCACCAGTGCAACAAGATGTTAAATTGAATGTTCTACTAGAGCTTCAAGAAAATCCCCATTTACCCACCCGCCAAGTGGCGGCAAACAACGGAATAGTTCAAAGCTCCGTCTTGAAATATTTGAAATTGAACAAATGGCATCCGTATAAAGTGGTTTTGGTCCAAGAGTTAAACGAAGATGATCCTGACCGTAGGTTACAGTTTTGCCAAACCATGTTGCAACGCCTGATTGATGACGACGGATTTTTACGCAATATTGTTTTTTCTGATGAGGCTACCTTTTATCTCGACGGCACAGTTAACCGGCAAAACTGTACATATTGGTCTCCTGAAAATCCACACTGGAAAATGGAAACTCGTAGTCAGTTTCCACAAAAAGTTAACGTTTGGGCTGGTATTGTAGGTAATCGTATTTTGGGCCCATTTTTCTTTGAAGGCGTATTAATAGGTGAAATATATTTAGAATTTTTAAGAGACGACTTAGTCCCTGCACTTGCGGTACTTTACCCAAATGACGTAGATCCAGATCTGCCCCATCACACGATATGGTACCAACAAGACGGTGCACCACCCCATTTTGCAGTGATCGTTCGCGATTATTTAAACCATGTATTTCCTAACCATTGGATTGGTCGCAGGGGAACTATCGGATGGCCCCCTAGATCTCCAGATCTCACTCCCCTAGACTACTTTTTATGGGGCTATTTAAAGAGCAAAGTCTATTTCAATAGACCAAATACCATCGAAGAATTAAGGGACAGAATTCGCAATGAAATTCGAACCATTCAACCCGATACTGTTGGTAAGGTTCTGCAGGAGTTTCAGTGGCGGATGGGATATTGCCAGGAAGTGAATGGAGGTCACTTTGAAAATTTACTCTGATTTTATTTTTTACTTTAATTATTTATCATTTATTTGTTAAAATATTTTTTTATTTGTTTAAATTGTTGTTAAAAAATTAAACAGATTACTCCCAAATCTTTCAAAATGTTCGATAAGCTACCAAAATAAATAATATTACTCCTTAATCTTTTAAAATGTAATAAGCTATAAGCTATTAGAATCAATAAGCTATTAAAAATCTTGACCCGCCCGATAGCTTATGCATGGTGCCATGGTACATTTTATAAACTTTGCAACCGAATATCTCGAAAACTTTAATGTTAAAGGTACTATGTTTTTGACATATTCGCACTCAGAAAAATGTGCTCTATCGAAATCCGTGAAAAAAAATATGGGTTGTCATTTAAAAAAATTGTCGATGACGTCATAGCTCAAAAACGAACAAAACAAAAAAAAAGTCGATGGCTGAAAAAAGTGACATTTTATAAAATAAGGTTGACGTGTCCGAGGATTTCCTGTGAAAATCCTTCAATAACGATTAATTGAATTTATTCCAAACTTTACGAGCTCAGTGTATATACCTAACGCTACTTCGTTATACGTTTGTAAACCTTGGCTGGCATCGACTCCAAAAATAACAATAATTGTATATTATTGGCGTAATAAATTGATTGTATGCTGAAGTAAGAATGAATAACGTAATTGACCATATTAGTTAGTTCAGGAAAACCGGGCGCGAAATTTGAAATGGGTTCCTAAACACACACTTGTGGCCAGAAGAAGCTTCAAGTTCTTAATACTCGTTCTTAATACTCAGAATAATGATATTTTAATTTAAGAGAATTTAAGAGGTTTATTTGATTTATTTATTTTTTCTGTCGTATATTTTGTATGTAAATGTGCATACAACATACAACTTATAATTTTTTTGATGTATTTTTATTATATGAATAAATATTTATCTAAAAATTGGCTTGTAAAACAAATGATTAATTTTTCTACATTTTGTTGTGTGGAAAATGTAGAAAATAGGTTGGTGAAAAAAATACATATTCTACGCGTAGAACATATGGTAGAATATGAATAATTTTCTACCTACCATCCTACCATCCCTGACTATAGGCTCAAGCAACAACATACGTCTTTTATACAAACATCGCCTTAAAAATGTCGTAATATTTTTATTTTAATAATATCTAATTAGTTTTTGAAAAGTCTCTCAGTCAACTAAAAGAGCACGAAATTTATTAATACAACTTATTTCACTAACAGACACTCTATACTATAGCCTACAGACGTTCTTAAACTCGAGTCCCCATAAGACAACAATACATTGATTTTTAAAATAGGAACCCCGCCATCCTAACCTAACTAATATGGTCAATTATTTGTTACTTTTTAGTGCAGTTTTTTATAATAGATTTTTTTGAAGTCGGTTTTGTTTTTTGTTGAAAATATTTTATTTACATGTGCTGTGCCATAGTACGATATCGTCATCTTAGAAGAGAATGTCTATTATTATTGGCAATAATCCAATATCGATTATATTATTCTTGTTCTCGAGCGGCTCCAAGATGGATATCGCCCTCCGCGTAAAATAAGGCATAAATATTTCACCGCCTCCTATAATAATTACGGCCCGCGAAAATATTATGTAGCTCGTGTCAAAACAATTCAGTAAAAAATCTGTTATTCATTAATTAACCATTAAAATAGGTGAAAAATGAGTAGCGGCATAAACAAAGGCTAGAATAAACAGGAGGCATGTTATAGAGCAGCGGGTTCCTGCTACCGGTGTCATTAATTAGTTTAATGGAGCTATACCTGTGTTTCTTGTTAGATGTTACTTGCCTGGATTAATTGTATGACAACTATTCCCACCCCTGGCTACGTCTAACACCCGATGGCTATTAAGGCTATTTTACCTACACCCTACATAAAAATTAATTCCAACCAAAGTTTGATGGATCCCAGGTATCTAGGAAAAAATATGGCATTGTCTATGCAACTATTAAATGAAAAATAAAAGGCATCCTGGCCTTTCATTACGTGCTTGTTCGTTCAGAAAAAACATCAAGCGCCTAGAGTGGTTTTACTTTTAATGGGTGATCCAATTATGCTTTAGGATTACGAAATGAAATAAAATACAAAAATTATGCCGCGACACACAATGTTTCAGTTTTATTCGTAAAAGCAATTTATTACAGTTATGTTCCGAAAATTATATGATTCAAAAATGCACAACTTTTCTCCTCCTTATAATATATATATATATATATATATATATATATATATATATATATATATATATATATATATATATATATATATAGATATATATATATAAGCTTTGAAATTCTTTGCTATTCATATTTATTTTGTGAAAAGTAATCTTGGGTTGGTAGCATTTCATTACATAGAAATAAGCAAATAGACGAATAAGAAGGAAAACACACTTACCAGTGCTATATCTGGACACACATACGGAAATGAACCACTATACACACGAAAACGAACCACTTAGAAGTTGTACAAGTTCTTTCACCTTTCTTGAGGATCTTCAGAGCAGTATACGATTTATTTAATTGATCATCCATACTTGAATTTAAAATATTAATACTCCAACATTTGCAGTGACGTTTTATGACATTAGTTTTTGACGGAACTCATTCTTAGAATACACAAACCTAGTCTACTATTTATATTTGTTCTATTTGAACATATTATATATATATATATATATATATATATATATATATATATATATATATATATATATATATATATATATATATATATATATATATATATATATATATATATATATATATATATATATATATATATATATATATATATATATATATATATATATATATATATATGTATATATATATATATATATATATATATATATATATATATATATATATATATATATATATATATATATATATATATATATATATATATATATATATATATATATATATATATATATATATATATATATATATATATATATATATATATAAATAATAGCGATAGATATTGTTATTTTAAATTTTGAAGAATATTTATGTTTTATTAATAATACTTTAAAAATGTTGTTTTTGGTTGATGAATTACATAATGATTAAGTATGTTCAATAATTTAATACAATTATTAAATTTTTACAGTTTTCTATTTTTGAAATATATTAAATTCAGTGATAACTACATGGAATTATAATATTTGCCCAGGTAATTTTGTTCACGAAAACCTGATGTGAGAAAAGTGTTACCTCAAATGAAGCATCCGGTCTTAGAAGGGCATTGGAAGATCCAGAATTTATATTTTCGTTGAAATTCTTCCCAGTGGCGGCTCCTCGAGGTGGGCAGGGTGGGCAGTGCCCACCCTAGAATTTAAGGTATAAATATAAACGAAAAAAGATATTCAAATAAATTTGTCGATTATCATGTAGAATGTTCAATATGTTTTAACACAATAGCATAACAGATTTTAAAAGTCTGAAGTAACATTATAAATAAAAATAACAACAATAACTTGAGTGGCGAAACGCGCGTCGAGCAAAGTAAAAGTGTTTTGGTGTTTGTGGAAACTACTTCGAGTGTTATCATCACATCAAATTTTCCAGCCCTATCTAGTTTTATTATAATTACCACTAAATTGTACGGGATTTAAAATTTTAACTAGTATTAGAACCGCGGCATTTAATATTTATTAAAATCCAATTAATCGAAGTATTTATTATAACCTATAATAAGTAATCTAAACCTCGCTAAATGACAATATTCAATGACATTTTTTCAATTTCTCAATTCGGAAAATAGTCGTAATTAAGTATTTTTCATTACAGCTAAATCCGAATATGACGTCAAAAACGAGTTTGAACTCTTGACAGCTGTCATAAAAGCTGTCAATAGAAATTCATATTTTGACAAATATAACTTTTGGGGTTTTTTATATTTAAATACAAAATATATTATAGTTTCGTCGTAAAAAAAATATGTCATTTTTGCTACATGACAACTGTCAATTTTTTTTAATACTTTAATACTGTCAATGACATTTCAATTAAATTTCCATTAAACTTGATATATTTTCGATTTCTCTAAGGAGAGATATTATTAATTTGGAAATAAAAGTCGGTGTTTTGACATAAATGACAGGTGTCAATAAACATTTTAAATTAAAAACAATATATTAGTGTCGTTTTATAACTAATAATTATTTTAAATGTAAAATGGTCTTATATAAATATCACAGTTAAAAATTTCAATGTTTATATTGGTTTTTGAAATTAATATCCGTGAATATTGTTTTTTTTTATTTATAAACTTAAACACCATTTAATGTACACACAGTTTTCACGAGCGTTGCCTTACATTCTCAAGGTCTTTTTTACGATGATCATTAACAATTTGCAAAATGTATTGAAGCTGATTCTCATCTTTAGTAAATTTACATCTAAAATCTGTGATCAGTTTGACCCATGCACGATAGCTTGAGCTGTCAAAAAACTATCATTGTTTATCCATTCAGATGGTCTAATCTCAAAAAAGGTTGTCGCAAGACTGAATCTTTTTGAAAAAATCAATGACTGTGTTAACAAAAAATCTATATTTAAGTGTTTATTTTCGAATTGATTTTAATTACTATATATCTTATTATTATTGTTGATAATAATATACATTCACATAGAACATGAAATTTCAAAAACTATAAAGTTATGTTATTACTAATCTATAGGTTAGGCGTGTAGGAAACTAATTATTTTGCCTATCCTATAATACGAAAATAATATCTCGCTACATTCTTTAGCTTTTCAGCTATGACTTTTATATAATTAATATGTATCTAGTAATAGTTAATCTCTAATCTAACAAGTAACTAGTAATACAACTAATAAGTAACGATACCCCATCAAGCAAGTAGTGGGAAATATATTTTTTGATTTTTAATTAAAACAGGCAACTTCTTTTTTCATATATTATTTTGTATATTATGCTCACGGGTATGCCCATCGGTAACCTTTTCGTATAGCTCCTATGTATCCGGCGCGGTTCGAGTGATGTAACGTCCACGATTCGCGCCCTTCAGCCCCTAATTGGTGATTGGTGTTACAAAGTCACATGATTAATGATTAAGATTTCACTGTTTTCAGTTTAGATCACAATGGTATTGTGCAGATACAAGATACAATACTCGGTAGATTATGTGGATTTAGTTTTTCGCTCGATTTTTCGGCTTTTCGTCTTGTCGGTCGTAATTGACGTGATTTGATTAGGTACCTACTTACCTTACATATTTAAATATTTCTTATCCCATTCGTAATATTCGTATTTTGTTGTTTTTTGCGATGTAAACAACGAAATATTGGTTTTTAAAAAATATTTAACCATCTAATAAAATATATTTTGTTTATTCCAATTCGTTTATGCCATCAATAATTCGTGAATAAGTATTATTATTTCCAAAAGGTCAAATTCCAAAAATCATTCGTGTGAAACCCTGTATTTTTGTGTAAATTCTGAAGTGCCAGGAAAACGCGCGAAAATTTTCGCCATTAAAACTTCGCAGACCAAACTTAATATCAAGATTAAATTTGTCTGCCCTACCTGATGCTTTAGTCACGAGCCGCCACTGATTCTTCCATAAAATTTTGCCATATGTTGACATATTGTATAATCAATTGCAATCAAAGAATAAGGACAGCGTACAGTTGCAAAAAGACCTACTAATTTTCGAGAAACGTGTTTCTGACATTAGAAATCAAACTGATTCTCTTAAAAACATTGTTGCATCAGAACATCTAAAAGAAGGCGATTGGATGATAATTTTCGAAGTGTTATTGCCAAAGAAGTTTGTGATACAATTAGAGATTTATACTCTAATTAAGCGAAGGAACACTTTTCTTAAAGGGGTCATTTACAAGCGGCTGATCTTTTTAACAAAGATAAATAATCAGTTTTCAAAAAATTTCCCTTTAACTGTTTTAAACGATGTACAGTGTTCAATAAAGTGATGTACGGCCACTTCCGAATGGTGTTAATCAGGCTTGGAAAAATGTCACAATGACAACTCTTTGCCTGTCACTAAAGTCACATAAAAATATTTATTGTAAATGCCCTAGAATATATCATAGAAATATCATAGAAAATGTGTGTTACCTTCTGTGGAACAGCACTTTCCTGGTAATAATTATATATTTCAACAAGATAATTGTCCAATCCATAACGCACGCATAATAAGAAAGTTATTTGCAACTAATACTATTGTAACGATGGTTTGGCCTGCCAAAAGTCCTGATATTAATAATATTGAAAACGTATGGGTCTTACTGGCAAACAAAATTACGACAGAAACTTTCCGCCGCAAAATTGGAGTGACTTGTTAAATGCCATAGAGCTGGCCTGGGACGAACTAAGCGAAGATGCGAACTTAACACAAGGGCTTTATTTGTCATTGCCGAATGGACTATACGATATTTTAGAAAGAAATGGAGCTATGACAAAATATTAAAATCATTAATTAAGTTTATGCAAATAATGCTAGTGTAATGTCTGATTTTAAACGCTTTAGATAATTTAGTTTTTTATGTTACCTATTTCATAGTTGTTGGTGTTCGTGTTTCATAGTTTAATTATTTTAAACTCTACATTTATTATGTTTTTATGTTTTCTACCTATTTCATTGTTGGTCTTGTTTTTTTAAAGTAAATGCTCTATAATATTGTAAGTATTTATAACATTTGTCTTTTGTTTTTTATATATACTCGAAGTACAAAATCCATAACATCTCATCTGCCATCAATTTTAATTCAATCAATCAGTTGTTAACAAAGAACAAATGCTGTACAACACTTTATTGAACACGATTGTATGTTCATTTTATGCGATGTTGAGCAAATCAAGATTAAGGGAATTGGAGGTAATTTACTCGAGAGAAGATTGAAAAGAGATTATTGGAGCAATGAATCTTCTTTCATTTATTATGGAGAATAACCTTAGTGTACATTTATCGAAAATCGAAAAATTATCGTGACAACTCCAATGACAACAGCCGAAGCAGAACGCACTTTTTCGACTGCTTAATGACTAAATGCTTTAGCTATGATGTCCATAAATCGAAATTTAGTGCACGAAAAAAACAATGTTGATGATAAAGTTATTTAATTAATTTCCATGAAGAACCGCAGAGCGGATTTTACTTTTAAAAAATGACATCTACCCATTTTGTTTAGTTTAGTCTGTGTAAATATGTTGTTCTTTTGTTCCCTACTTATAAACAGTGTAACAGTGACTACCTACTTAGTGAAGTGATTTTTTTGATATTATATAAGCTATTCCGCTGTTCCAGCTCTTCGTTTTTGCAAACTTGAATTTTAAGGTAGGTGGATTTTGCGTAAATAAATGTTTTTTTGTTTTGAAATTTTACAACAAATACCACGACACGCCACTGCGCATCTAATATTTATTAAATAGTTAAAATGCAATCTTGTTTATGTAGAACGAATGGCACAACATAAGTTTTCCTATGGCGCGACTCATCCAATGTATATTACTTTTTTGTTGTAATTGTGTGCAATATTTTGAACCTGAATAATATTTGCTTTATTTACAATAATAATGCCCAACACACAATCTATATTATTATGCAGAAACGATGATGAATATCCACCTCTACCTAAACATATCTACTAAGTAAAATCACTAACAGTTTGTTTTCGTGAAACCATGGTCATAAACAGATGATGCTTGTAAAGTGAATTATTGATGACTTGATAGATATATAATAATTAGATTGGCAAATTTGTAAGGCGTTGTTGTAAAGTATACTACATTTTAAAGACAACTCCTTACTTGTCTTAGTATCTAATACATATTTCAGTTTCGGAAGCAAATAAGATCGCCTTCTCATAAAATATAGTTCCTTACAGGGTTTTACATTTAAAAAATTCCAAATGCGCGTTTTTATAATTCTGAGGTGGATAGCGCTTTTAACACGAAAGCGGTCACAAAAGAATAGAAGAATTTATTTCGATTACAAAGCCACTTACCTTTTGGAGAAATACAAACACACACACACACACACGCACAGCGTTGGCTAGCGATTCTAAACACAATTGAAATAGCAACTATTTTGCCGCGTTGAATATCAGCCGGCTCCCAGCTCGGCGCCGCGTCCGCTTTTCAGTGCAAGAAGCGTCTGGCGTACTGACGGTTCCAGGCGTCCACGCCGGTTGTTATGAAGATTTCCGCGTCCTCGTGAGATCGCTTTCAAAATTTAAGATCCCACACATGCGCCGACTCACTGATATGCCGGATTATCGGGGGATTAAAAAGGGGTTTGCTCTATCTCGACGAGGTTCCACACATTAGCAACAGGTATCTTGCGCGGGTGCGTCCAGAGACGGTCTGAGGAATTAATTGGGGCTATACGAATTCTACTAGGAAAGTAGGAACTGTTCCCTTGACCGGTAGTTTGCAGCGGGTAGTTGGATAATTTAAACTACTAATCTATAGTTTGAATCGCAGAAAACAACTACTAGGAAGGCAGAGACCATAGAGTAAATACAGTAGCAGTATTTCACTCATTACTAATTCCCTATATCCCAAGTTTCCTATAGAATTGCATTGCAAGTTTGCAACACTCTGCGGTAAGTGCAAGCAATAAAAAGATGAAAATTTTGGTACAGAACTTTGGCGTAGTCTCTTCTTAACATTTCATTTTTTAATTCATGTCAATATCTCTATTAATAGGGAAGATATGATTAATTAAAATAATGACTATGTGTCATGGTAATTTTCAATACAATTGCCAATGGGTTTTTGCAAAGCTTTAGCATCTTCGTTTGTTTTTTTTTTAACAAGTGTCGCTAGTGTTTCTAACTTAATTGTTGCGATTTGGTCTGAATTATAACAAAGTAACGGTAAACAATAAAAAGTAATGATGGTCTTAAGTGCAACTGGCGCCGCCAGAGCCATAACTTTAATACAGGAAGGGCGGTCACAATAATATGCGGCACAAGTTCCAGGTGTTTCGAGATGTAGTATTCAAAGAGCCGTGGAACGGTTACGAGAAACTGGAGAATACACCAGAAGAATGGGATCAGGAAGAAAAAGATGTACAACTCAACAGGACGACCGTTTTTCAGCCCTAAGAATACTACGAAACAGGGACTCTACTTCAGTTAGTGAACGGAATGCTTTACAACATGTACGTGGTGTAGATATTAGTGTACGAACTGTGAGAAGAAGGCTAAATGAAGATGGCTTAAGGGCAAGAAGACCAGCCCATTGCTGACTGGAGAACATCGTAGACAACGCCTTCTTTCCGCCCGTGACCACCAAAATTGAGAAATTGACGAATGGGGTAAAATCCTGTTTACTGATGAATCGAGATTTTGTATTGTTATCTCCAGATGGCCGTCACAGAGTATGGCGAAGAGGTGGCGAAAGGTTTGCAGAGTGCAATATTGTGCCAAGGCTCAGTTTTGGTGGTGGCTCAATTATTATATTACTGACATTTTGGAACCACATGTTGTGCCTTTTGTCCCAATTATTGGAAACAATCCCATGCATAATAATGCCCGTTCATATATGGCAAGAATCGTTTCCGAATATTTGGATCTGGTTGATGTTAACCGTATGGTGTGGCTTGCAAGAAACCCAGAAACACAGTACGCCTAAAAAAGATATTGTTGTGAAACCAATGGTCAGTTCCGAATTGAACTCTAGATGTCAAGTCGACTTGATAGACTTGCAATCACGCAGGGATGGCGATTACAATTTTATAAAGGTATATCAAGATCATTTAACCAAGTTTGTTATGTAAACCTTACAAAACTTTGTATGAAACAAAATTGCTTCCGTTTCAATGACAAGTTCTATGAACAGTATGCAATGGGTAACTGTTTATCGCCTTTTATTGCTGGTGTCTTCATGAGGTCATTTGAAACGGAAGCAAAAGAAGAAATCGAGTATATTCCTAGGATTTTGCTGATATATGTGGATGATATTTTTGCCGTGATTGATACTAATATTGCGGATGTAGAAAACTTCATATCCAAATTAAATAGTCGTTTCACTTCTGTGAAGTTTACATATGAACTAGAAAATAATGGAAAACTTCCATTTTTAGATGTATTAGTAATTAAAAATAGTGACAATAGGTTAGAATTTGATTATCCATCGTTTATTAAGCTTCCCTCTCAGTAATGAGAGGTTTGAAAAGAGAAAGCACTATATATAGTAGACAAAGTCGAAAAACTAATTAGGAAGCCTAAATTTAAGGACACACTTCGTAATTCTACGACCTTACGACTACGACGTAAGAACCCCGGTTTACTCGTGGTTTGAGTAAGGTCTTCAAAAACGTGGGTATAACAGCAATTCATTTGTCAATTAATAAATTGCAACAACTCCTAGACAATCCAAAGGATAAAATTGTTCCAAAAGAAAGGTCTGGGATTTACGAAATTAGTTGTAATGACTGTGATCGAAAATATGTTGGACAAACGAGACAATCAATTAACATCAGGTTTAAAGAGCATATGGCTCATCTAAAATATGGAAGAACAGATAAGTCTAGTGTTGCACATCGTGCTTTTGACAACGATCATAGAATAGATATTAGTAATTTAAGATTAGTTAGAAATGTGACCAATAATAGACAGTTGGATGCATTTGAGAGTATAAAAATTATGAGATGTAAAAATAGTATGAATAGGGACAAGGAACCTATACCGTATAGCCTACTTTACGCGTTGCTTAGCAACTGATAATTGAAGCGTGACTAATAACGTCACCATGATAATAGTATAAATAGGGTAGATTTTCTAGTGTAAGATTAGTTTTAATCGTCTCCGGATGATGCCAACTTGTCTGGCGAAACGCGCGTCGAGCAAAGTAAGTGTCTTGGTGTTAGCGGAAACTAATTCGAGTGTTATCACTACATCAAAAATGCCAGCCCTATCCAGTGACATGTTTTGGGGTAGTTTGACTTGGGGGTCACAGGGGACTTTTAGACACATAAAAAGTACACCTTAGGGCCCTAGGGAATACAATCACACTAAAATCAGGGTATCAAAATTTTGTTTTAGGTCAACCCATTATTTTTACCGGCCTCATTGATAAGGTGATTGGTCGCTACGAAATATGTCCCGAAATATTTGGCGATTATATGGAAGAATAACAAAATTGTCTGTGGATATCAAAAATTACCTTGTTTTCGTATTTTTTTTTGGTAGCAACGAGCCTCGTAGTATGGATTTTAATCGGGTTACTTACGTAATGTGTAATAATTCCCATACGCAAACAAATGAAAAACAAAAGTTCGTAATCGAGTTAGGAGTTAAGAACTGTTAAAAACAGATGGTACAAACATACTGATATTTGTTTTCAATTAGGCTGTTTCAAAAACAGTAGTAGATCCAGTAAAGGGACATTGCGGATTTTAATTTCATTAATCTCACATCGTGTATGAGCATATTGCGTCACTAATTTGACATGAAAGTTGGAGGGCTGAGGCACGAATTCTTAAATAAATACTAAAGAGGATCGGCGAGTAAGACCTAGCTCCAAAAATACGGAGAGCAACCAAGAGAAACACCTCAAGCGTTTGCTCCTATGCAACACGCGTTACCATTGACGGCTTTCACACAATCGTGCTAACAACGATTGAAAACAATACATCGCAATTTATTATATCCATCTATTCCGGTTTACGTGACTGACATTACTTAATCGAAAATCGCGCAGCTCTTCCAAAAATAAATATGTTTAACTTAAATAGATTTAGGTAAATATTCTTGGGACAGCACAGGTAATCATTATTACTTTAATGGCTTTAGCACACCAGATATATTGCAACAATATAGATACATACATAACTCTTGGCAAAAGTACAGCTGGCGGCTCGAATCTATACGCTTGGTATAGGAAGAAGAAAATTAAATATGCAAGAACTGTTCAACATTGTAAAAATATTAAAGAATAAAGGGTCACAGGTATAGATGCACTATAGTGCCTTCGTTTGACATGCAAACTAATGGAATGCGGTGTTGTTTAATTTTCTCATCTTTTAGAAAACACGGACACATAATTATTGGTGCTATCGTAATTTCTTGAACACTTAGGTACGCAACATTTAGAAGCCATAATGGAAAAAAAATAAAATTTTACTTTTTAAAACACCAGGGTATTATTTTGTTTGCATTTTTTTCTAGAAAATAGCCAATATCTTTATGGTATTTTATTGTAAATGACACCTACCTTAAGTAGTGAAGTATATTTTTAACTAACACGTTTTTTATAACACAAAAAACATACTTTTAAAATCTACTTTTTTAAGTATTAAAATTTGTTATACGAGCAAAAAATTAACGAAGAACATTTCGTACTTTTCAACTAATACCAAATAATTTTATTAAATTAGAATACTTCTACTCGAAATAAGTTTATATAGTGAAGTCCCTTTAATTGTATCGGATCTACCTCCTGAATTTATTCAGAATAAAAATGGGACACCCTATATATGATCAACCAAACCAAAGCTTTTAATAATCTAAAAGGTTCTTTAAAGGTTTTATTAATTACAATAAGGTACCAGATAGTGTAAAGAATTCTACAACTGTATCGAATGTACAATTGTAGTATATAGAAAATTAGGAGTTCCAATTTCAAATAAACTACCTATTTTATTTGTAGGCAATTTGATGATTTCTCTGGTAAAGCGATCTAAGTATGGTCCTGTATCATCAATAACCGATTAATCCCAATACATACAAATTATAACGAGAGATATATCGAGGCTGTCAACAGATCAAGATAACACATTGTGAAATGCGTTGCTAAAACCTACTTTAAAGTAAAAGTTCGCTAACGCATTTTGGCCCTAAAGTGTTTATTTCATAATAATCACATAATGTGCAAGAGACTCTGTAATCTGTTTGATGTGCCATTGAACTCCCCAGTGCACTGGCGGCGATAAGGGCACCATACACCCTCCACGCTGCGGGGTATCGGGTTCCCCAATGAAAATAATGAATTAAAAAAATTATATTTTTTTTTCAAAATCAGCAAAATCGAAGATAGGGGTAAAAAAAGAGGGGTTCTCTTTATAGATTTCTTTTTCGTTATTTTTATATAAGCACGGTCACAGTGTGGTTAATAGAAAATTATGTAAGAATATTTCAAATTCAAGATTTCAGATTCAATTCTTGGACATAATAATTAATCGATTATCAACACGCTATCCCAGCATGAATGAGGTCATGAAGAGAAACAGAAAAAGGAAGAAACAAGGAAACAAAGAAACAAAGAAACAAATAAACAAAGAAACAAAGAAACGAAGAAACGAAGAAACGAGGAAACGAGGAAACGAAGAAACGAAGAAACGAAGAAACAAAGATACGAAGAAACGAGGAAACGAGGAAACGAAGAAACGAGGAAACGAGGAAACGAAGAAACGAGGAAACGAAGAAACGAAGAGACGAAGCAACGAAGAAAGGAAGAAACGAAGCAACGAAGCAACGAAGGAACGAAGGAACGAAGGAACGAAGGAACGAAGGAACGAAGAAACAAAGAAACAAAGCAACAAAGCAACAAAGAAACAAAGAAACAAAGCAACAAAGAAACAAAGCAACAAAGGAACAAAGGAACAAAGGAACAAAGGAACAAAGGAACAAAGGAACAAAGGAACAAAGGAACAAAGGAACAAAGGAACAAAGGAACAAAGGAACAAAGGAACAAAGGAACAAAGGAACAAAGGAACAAAGGAACGAAGGAACAAAGGAACAAAGGAACAAAGGAACAAAGGAACAAAGGAACAAAGGAACAAAGGAACAAAGGAACAAAGGAACAAAGAAACAAAGAAACAAAGAAAATATTTGGGCCGCATTTTCTTTGTTCTGATTCTTTGTCATTACTGTTGGACCATTTGCTACGAGAGACATTTTATGTTGAGGTATAGTTATATTAAACATAGTGACAATTTAAATTTGCTCTATTATCAGTAAAAGTATCTGGATTGCATTGAACATACTATGCGTAATTAATATATATTAATTACGCATATTTCATTACGTAATTAATATTTATTAATTACGTATTAATATATAGGCAATTAATATTTAAGATCCCTAGTTCTGGAAATAAACTTGTTAGCGTTCTAATAATTTTCTTTTGCAGAATAAACAGATTAACAATTGTATTGCCATTTAATTGAATAATTGAGTATTGATTGAACATTTCCAAAATGATACATTCTTAGTATTTCTAAACATGCATAATTTCTTAATTGCCGTAAGGTAAGGCAAAACGTTGAGATTATTTGCAATCTATTTAAGTACCTATACATTTAACAGAGTGGCTTTGATTTATATTTTTATATACTTTCGATGGCGTTTTTTTCGAGAAGACAAAATAAAATCTGTTAAATTAAATATTTTACGGGGGGGGGGAGGCAAACTCTTGTATACGCCAGTGCCCCAGCGTATATGAAAGAGGGTCGTAAAGTGAGAGAAGTTTAGTTCTAGTAGCGGAAAATCCAGCTACGATTTATGCAAAGCGATTACTCACATGCGACTTATCAAAGGCGGAAAATGTGGCCTCGGTTTGTGTGGAAGAAACTATACGGATTTTGGTGGTTGAAATGCACTTCGTCAAAATTAGTAATGGGAAACCGCTAACAAAGAGCCACAGCAAGTTAAATTTCTGGAAAACCGCTAATTCGTCTCATTTTGATTGGATTCATTAATATCTTGTAGACACAGATAATAGTTGATATTTTCCGCCTTAGGCCTAAAATCAAATACTTCTCAAATATATCTAACGTGATTGTAAACCGGTCTCTGATTTTTTCTGACAGAAATATATTTCGATTTTTTTCCGGGCAGTTTACATAAATTCGTGGCTGCCGGGACTCTTGGAAGCTGTCAAAAATACCAGACTACCGCGTCATTACCAGTGCTGACGCAACGCGTAACATTCCCTGGTTATCCTATAGCTACTCATTTCTTAACAAGAACTAAGAAAGCAACGATATTGTCAAAACTAACTAATTAGCAACAAAAAAAATTAAGTACGTTGAGTTGTCTCCCAATTTTTTGTAAGTTGCAGTTTTGCTAAGTTCATATGAACTTAGCGAAATCTCGCTTATTTTTAAAAAAATAAATAATTTCAATGTTGCAATAACAATTAATTAGCAACAAATAAATTGAATAGGTTAGGCTTACTCCCGATTATTTAAATTAATTTTTCATATTAGTGTTTTGCTAACTTCATGTGAACTTAGCGAAACATCGCTTATTTAAAAAAATATATAATTTCAATGTTGCAATTATTACAACTAATTAGCAACAAATAAAATGAACAAGTTAGGCCTACTTCCGAATTGTTAAATTTATTTTTCATGATAGTGTTTTGCTAACTTCATGTGAACTTAGCGAAACATCGCTTATTTTAAAAAAAAAATAATTTCAATGTTGCAATTGAAACACCCCGTATATGAGCCGGGCGTTTATGAGAAAATTTCCTAATTTAATAACCAAAGTTTACTTATTTTTGGGTTTTACAAAAATGCCATATTAACTACAAATATCTACGAATCATTAGAGTCCATTACGCTTTGTCATTTTCACAATAAAACTTCAGGTTTATAAAAATACATAAAATTGCAGTCTCCGAATATTCTATACAATTTTATGCCCGTATTAGCAAGAGCTTTTTAACACAGTTTTCATACGACGGCCCTATTATCTAAATTACGTTATTCTAAACAAATGAGGGTAACTTTCGAGATCGGAATGCACCACCCAACACATGGCCCATGTTCACGTGTCCACAACCAGCATCGGTAAAAGGGTGAACGCGAGCTACAATCGGAGGAGAATTGTCGAGCACCCAGCCAGAATTCAAGGACCTCCCCAGGTCCAGTCTAGTTTGGCCGAACTGTTCACAATTGTCCAATCTGCATGCATTAAGGACCCCTGCAGGTTCAGGTGGACTGCAGAAGCATTGTCTGCCAGCCGGTTAGCATTCAGAGACCCCACCAGGTCTAGTCTAGCTTTAGCCAACTGCTCGCGGCGCATCATCCTCTACGAGATTTCTGCATCTATTCAGGACCCCTCCAGATCGGATAGTTTGCAGAGGCGCCGTCAACCAGCCGGTTAGCATTCAAGGACCCCACCAGGTCTAGTCTAGCTTTAGCCGACTGTTCGCAACACACCCTTGTCCTCGAGAAGCCAGTAATTTCCGGCCGTTTATTCAGCCATGGCCACTATCCCGGCCCACGGAGAAACTATCGAGCCCGGGGAAGTATCCCTAGGTAAAGTACCCTAAGCTCTCCTACTGCCGCCATGCCCTACATCATTTTACGCAACATTAAAGGTTGCATTATTCTGATCTAACGCCCTAAATTATGGTTGTATGACTTGGCCGCAAATATTCGTAATTTATCCTTAAAAACCACGACTCTATGTTCTCGTCTACGGTACCGGATCTGATTATTCTATTTTACTTGAAGCTTAGTATTATGTTTCATCATATAATAGTAAATTTCTGTTATTAGCAGTTTATCATGTACAAGGGAATCAGTGTGAATAAGTCCGTCTAATGCCCTAATTGATCTGGGTAATGGGTTGTACCAAACAAACGCCTTGTTTATAACGCCTGCAATATAATTGCCATCCGCTGTCCTGACTTGGTGTGAGGGTCGGTAAGTGCCATAAGCTTCGGGTGTTTATCGACACTTGCGGTAGCATCTGGATCACCAGACGTTGCACGAGATAAGGTTTGACACGTGCCTCTTCGTTTCATATGTTTCGGCATTTGCCGGTGGCCATACACACCAGTGGTTGTTTTATTATTTGTGAATCTTTCCCACTTAAGGTTATCGACGCCCCGCAGATGGGGAGCGTTTTGGACCACAAGACTCATGGAGGTAATCGCACTGGTTTCGTATTGGTTATGAGTTCAGAATATACAGGGAAGTTTTTCCCCAGGCATATGTGAAATTTTACTTATGTCGTGTTTATATAGGATAAGATTTGACAGGTGTCATTTGCTTCATTATATTCAGTATATACCTATGTCAGATGCACATCTTGTGTGTTGTCTAGCAACTGAAGAACCGACATGCTAAATCTACAGAGGGTACTGACGTCTTGTTACGTCCCAGCGAACCCTGTACCGATTGGTATGCCCATTGGAGCGCTTAGCCGTGGGAAAATCTTCAGAGGTTCAACGGTTGTGAGACAATAATACAAGTTCTGTATTAACTATGGTATTCAACACTCTACAGGGGCACCGTGAAGTTTTCCTATACTAACTAGTTTTCGGTAACCCCTGCGTGGTTACAATCACATAATTTTGTTGATTGCCTACGCTATTATCAGAATGGCGATTGCCATAAACAATGACAGTACGTCATTGTTTGTTTGTATGATTCATTATCTAGAAGTAAATGGTACCAAAGTATCTCCACTTCTGCTCCCCTCACCTGCAAGTAGTGTATCATGCTTTGCATTAGCCATGTTAACTACAAATTATACAGTAACATTATATGAGGCGAGTGTATCAACAAACATTACAATTGTCCCTTGACTATGGTCAGAATAAATGTCCTAAAACAGTTTCCGTATTTTATTGAATTCAGTTCTCCTTCCGAAATTGGGTAACAAATCATGTTGTGCTCCTAACAAAGTATAGTCTTATAGAGACCTGGATTACAGTGCTATACAAAGATTTAAACAGAGTGTCACTAAGTCAGAGTACCACAGCTATCAGTATTTTCCAAGTGTTCTTTTGTGCTATAAATTGAGGTAACTTGAATCAGATCCGAATAGGGACAAGTAATATCAAACTTTAAAAGAATTAGGGTATTAACCAAACTACAATCACAACGTAAATTTGAGTCCTAACTAAATAAAACTAGACGATCACGTAAAAGGCCAACTTGTTTATTTTTCTTGCTTTGTCAGATGTGTATATATATATATATATATAGTAGTGTATGTGCGCATGTGTGTATGCGAGTGTATGTCTGTCTGCATGTATGTATGTATGTGTATGTATTGCCATCTGATGAAGTAATGGGGAATAAATAAAGTCAGAAAATAAATAAAAGAGAAAAGAGAAAGAAAGAGGTGGGGGGGGAGTCGCTTAACAATTATTACAACTAATTAGCAACAAATAAA
>CAXKVY010005534.1:0-40845 GCA_964058915.1 Tetropium fuscum | reverse complement strand
GGGATTATGTGCCTCGTATAGAGACGATGTGCGCTTTGAGGTGTCAGTAGTCATGAACAAGTGATCAAGGATTGTAGGTATGATGATGATCTGAAAGATTAGGAAAAAAAGATAATGTAATAATAAAAGATTGATTTCAAATGCGCGATGAAGCCGGGCTTGCGTAAATCATTCACCAGAGAAAAACTGCGCAACAATTATTACGCTTTTTAAAACTAGCCTTTCATTCTATTTTATAGTAATTATTACGAATTTAATATAAGGAGTGGAATGAGTTTTTTTTAAAGCGAAATTGCGACTTTAAGCATGGATAACCAACCGTTGTTTTTGTGATGTAAGATTAGTGTCTTGATGAATTACCTATAAGCAACCGTGACAAAATGATTAAATGTAGCTAATACCTAATAATGCGTTACAGTAGTTTTACCATATCTGATTAAAAATATTTGAAATAAATATTCAAAATTGTTATAGACTAAAAGGCAAAAGTATCTCTATTACCTATGTCCCAGCTTAATTCAATGAGGAGAAATAAAAATATTTCAAAATCACCTAGTTACTTGCTGCTCGGGAAGACCAATAAATTATATCATACATAAGGGTAATAAATTATTTATAAACAACATACACACTGCCAAGGAATTAGAAGGAGAAAATGAAGAAATAGAACAAAAAATAAACAGAAGAAATAACAGCGTTCCACCTACTCCAACGTTACGTAATTGTAGCATTAAGTTAGCAGAGGAAATTACTGGTTCTTCGCGGCAAACACAAGGGCGACGACACACTTGTCAAAAAGAAATGAATAAAACATTGCAGTGGCTCAAAACAAACCAGAAAAAGAAAGTAAAAATTTCTACTACCCCGAAAGAGATCATAGTGAAGCATAAACTGTATAATATGATAATAAATAAACAAATCTGAAAACCTTATTTCTACCCTACGCAAACCTACGTAACTTATTTCTACCTATTACATGAGACCAAGTCCTCTGTCACAATGTATCTTAAAACTAGCAAAGTTTGAAATTGTTATTACTTTAGAAATGTATGTTAATCCTTTTAATTGCCACGCATAAAAAACTTATCACTATTCTTGAGAACACTGGCTGGTACACGAACTGACAAAAGCTGTTGGGCACTGATGGTGGTGTCATCTAGCAGATGTTGCCGTACTACCTTTAGAATGATGCTATGGTCGCTGGAACTCTATTATGGGATATATTCACCGTCAAACTTTGAATTTTCGTCTTTTGCACTTATATTCTTTTATCTTATACTTGAAATTTCTTAGAAAATTGTTTCCTTTTCTTTTATATTGATCACTGAACTCTTCTGCGGCTGGGACGCTACCAAGCCTCTATACTTCTTACTTGATAATTACGACGAAAACACTTATTTTGCAGTTATTTCTGCTTGTAGACCTTTCCACTGGTGTTCTTACTTATTTAGCACAAATTTAAATAATTTTACTTTAGTTTTAGTAGTAATTTCTAACAATTTTTTATAGAGTTAAGGGCGTGGCTGTTACCCCATCGAACGCCATCACTGGACTCTTTTCTATTGTTATATGTTACTACGGATATGCCGTACGGAAAAACATCTGCATTTCCTGGTTACCATCCTTATTTCTTGTTATTATGATATAATCTGATTGTTGCCTATTATTTAATATATTTAATTTTACGTGAGACTCTTACAATTTGATCTTCACTTTATCCAATTTCAAATTCTAAACAATATAATACAATCAGATTCACTTTTTGTTGCGTAACTTCAATGTATGTACGAGACGTTATCTCTACATTGCATTTTGGTTCGCAGCTATAAACTCTCGAAACCCTTTTTTATATCGATGCTTTCTCATTATCTTTTAATCTAGACATAATTTATTAATGATCAATACCCTATAATTATTATTGGGGCTTATCTATTGTAATTATGCTTGAAATAGATTGTTGTGCCGATAAATAATTTAGATATAATGATATTACGTTCTGACCAATCAGGCGCGTAGTTGGTTGGCGTTCTGCTATCCTATATACGTTGGTGAGCGATGCGTGTGTGCGATAAGCGTGCGCTTATACTATAGTCTGTGCGAAAGTTATTGATCACTGATTTAATGACAGTTTATTTACCCTAAATAGTTGTAGTCCAAGTTAGTTTTGCTATGATACCTTGAAATGTTTCAAATGTGATAATTGAGATAATAGGCCAGGCAAATTAGCTCAAAAAACATTAATTTCCCGATTAATTCCTCACAGGTAAAACTCAGCGGAAATGGGTTGGGGGGGTAGAGAGTAGTTATTCTGTCATAAACCGAACGGCTGACCTCTTGCGGGGGATGAACGGTAGGGGTGAAATGTGCTTTTTCGCAATTCCCGGCAAAAGTAATGGTTTCAGAGGAAAAAGTTAAATGCAAAAGTCGTAGGTAATACAAAAATGTACAACTTTTGTTCGAAAGTTTTTCACACACAACCTCAAAATCTTTGCGTACAATTTAAAAAACAATATTTTGGGTTTTTTATTTTTCATTTCACGAAAAATAAAGTTATCAGAATGAAATTCAGATTAATCGTACTGTTTTGTATGACGAATAAGTAGAACTTTTTATTTGCGATAACTAAATTAATTTTTGAGAAATTGACGTTTTTCGAAAAAAAAAAGCGTTTTTTTCAAGTCGGTCAAGAACTTCTTAGATTTTATCTTAGACGGCTCATTATTCTTAATCTCTTCCTAATACACCAACTTTTCGAAAATAAAATAAAAATATAGCACTTCTAGCAAAAAAAAACATTAAAATCGCAAAAAACTGAAAAATTAGGATTTTCAGACTAGAATTAGTTTTTCGCCGGTAAGTATTGATCAGCTTTTCTTTACCTTCAAATAGAATTTTGAATTTATTAGTTCAGGCACATTTCGAAACATCATAGAGGGTGTATTTACAGTCAGTATTTGAATTTTCAGAGCGTCAGCTGCGCTCCGAATACAGTATTCGAAGCAGTGCATCGGTTGTGCTCCGAATACAGTGTATTTGATGGGTACCCGAATGCAAATGAAACACCAGCATCCATTCAATCAAGTAGCACGAAAGCTAGTGAACGTACACGCAGACAAAGTGCATTATCAGTCGCTCCAAATGTTCACAACTTTGATGGACACATCAAATTGTCATTTACACCGGAAAAGTTTCTAGGTAATGAAAATAATAAAACTAATCCAACTTTTGTCTGAGAGCTCAAATCGGCTGGCTCTTCTTGTGCGCAAGCACAAGAAGACGCGAATACTCGTATTGTCAATACAGCACTAGAACTGGCGAAGGGTGATGAAACTGTAGTTCTTGTTGGTCAAGACGTTGATATTTTCTGATGTTTATTTATATAAACCTGGTTCTGCTAAAGTTAGAGATGCATATTACCCATCAAAAAGTTAAAGATACGACCTCTGGTTTCACAGAAAAAGGTAAAAGAAGTGTAGTCAAATCTTTATTAGAAGTAATAAATTTTGCAGATTTGGCTGATACTTTTTATCACGCAAATGCCGATAAAGATTTGCTTGTAGAAAATGGCTGAAAATTAATTGCAGCCATGTACAGTAAAAAATCTAATTTGTCGTTAACACTTTGACTGCCATGCCGAATTCAGATGAAGATCCTCTGACGCCGTGATACTTTTTTTCAGTAATGTTTTTAAAATACTATTTTTTGTGACTAGTTACATTCAGTTTTTTGACTTTGTTAATTTTATGCCTTTTTGCCTACTGTACAAAAAATATACACGTGGCATGGAGGTGAAGAAAATGTTTCTACGCCACGTGTATACGGAAATATACAATAAGCAATACGCCGTCAATACGCAAGGCCGTCAATACGCAATAAGCAAAACGAAACAGGTCACTACTAAATGCCAGTTATGTGTAGAAAAATTTCTTTGTTTAAAATGCTTTTTTGAAAAACACAATATATTGCAAGAAAAATAGCTGCGTTACCTCTAAATTTGAATATTTTTGTAATTTCGTATAATATTTTTATTTTTCTTAATAATAAAGCTTATGGTTAAAGCTTATGCTTTCCAAAATTGTCGTTTTGGTTTTACTTTCATAATAAAATGATCCATTTTAATTCAATAATGAATACAAAATTAAGATTTTAGTCAAAGTGGGGGCTAAGATAATTTTCATATTGCCTTACGCCATGCCAACCAATATCCCATAAGAAAAGCATGTAAAGTGTGCTACTCTAGAATACACTTCGCGAAATGTGCGTATTCGCCTTTGTATACCATATTATACACGCGGCGATTTGGACCCCACCTTGTGTGTATGCTAAGAGATACACATGGCAGTTAAAGTGTTAAATGAATTAAGGTTTGATATGTACTAGAGATGAAACGGATATCCGGAGACTATCCGTTATCCGGCCTAAATTTAATGTCCGGCCGGATGCCGGATAGTAGCTGAATATCCGGCCGCATACCGGATATTCAAAAACTGGGACACAATTCCCTAAAATCAACTTTAATACATAAATTTTTGTGTGGTAATAATAATAAAGTGGCTTATAATTATGACTGCTTTTATTTGAAGTAGAAAAAGTTACAAAGCAGCAAGCAGCGAGTAAACAACTGTTACTAATACCCGAAACCGCCCGAATCGATCCGATCGCGTTCGCTGCGCCTCGCCTGTGCGACTCGAACGCCTGTGTTGGCCGGATATTCGGCTATCCGGCTTCGTAGCTCGCCGGACATCCGGTATCCGATATCCGGCCAAACAACTATCCGTTGCATAACCGAGAAGAATCGCAGCAAAATAGAGCAAGACTAAATTAGCATTTTTTATGCCTACTTTTTTCAAGTTTATTGTATAGTACTTTTTATAAAATAAACGTTTTTTTATACTTTTCGCCTGAATTTGGTTTTATGAAATATTTACATAATTTTAAGCACAATTAATATTTATAATACTAGTATTTCAGCCTTACTTTATTATAAAACGTTTAATTTCATTATATAGGGATAAAAACGAAAAAATGACGATTTTTCAGTTTTTTGCGTTTTTAACGATTTTTTTGCTAGAAATGCTATATTTTTATTTTCTTTTCCAAAAGTTGGTATAATTATGAAGAGATTAAAAAAAATGAGCCGTCTAAGATAAAATCTAGGAAGTTCTTGACCGACTTGAAAAAAACGCTTTTTTTTCGAAAAACGTTAATGTCTCAAAAATTAATTAAGTTATCGCAAATAAAAAAAAAATACTTATTCGTCATACAAAACAGTACGATTAATCCGAGTTTCATACTGATAACTTTATTTTTCGTGAAATGAAATATAAAAAACCAAAAACATGGTACGCAAAGATTTTGAGGTTATGTGAGAAATATTTTCGAACAAAAGTTGTACATTTTTGTATTACCTACAACTTTATCATTTAACGTTTTTCTCTGAAACCATTACTTTTGTCGGGAATTGCGAAAAAACATTTTTCACCCTTTTCACCCCTACCGTTCAGCCCCTGCAAGAGGTCAGCTGTTCGGTTTATGACAGAATAACTACACTCTACCCCCCATCCCATTTCCGCAGAGTTTTACCTGGGAGGAATTAATCGGTCAAAAAAACTAATTTGCCTGGCCTATAACAACGAGAAAAATTTAAAATGATTTTAGCAATATAGTAGATTCATTTAACCATAAATTATTAACAATATTTCATTGGAAGATAAATTCAACCGAATATGCAAAATATTTGGGAATATATATTGTCATTTGAGGCAAGTAAATAACATTACTAATGCACTACTATTTAATTTTAAATATCTGAGACACATCTATCTCAATTTAAAAATGCTGTACCTATTATGCGTTCATTGAATCTCGACTCTCTTAGTGGATTCCCTGGAGGAGCGATATGTCATCTAAAGAAGATTTAAAATCCTTGTTACAAAAACTTTTTCTAAAAATAATATCTATACAAAAACAAACCGCACATACCCCTCTGATTTACAATATAGCGAAAGTTATATTCCTGGTATGAGACAACTTTATTTCCTGACCTGAATATAATAAACTTCTCAAACATCAATTGGTCAAAGATGATCCGAGTATTTGGCAGCTAGAATAAATATAACATATATCAACAGGATTTACAACATTTAAACAGGAAGCAAAAATTGTACACAGTACCTACTATATATCCTGGTTATTATACAGGATAGATTAATGAGTGAAAAATACACATGATAATTATTCTTACAGTGCATGCGTTATATAAATAATACCGATTAAATCAAATTCATTTGTTGCATGGCTTTTAATTCACTGCAGCGTTCGCCATTTCTGACTTCCAATCTGATTAGCGCCACTAATTATCTCTACCTGCAATTCAGCATTTTATAATACACGTAATGCTAATACATTTTTAATAACTAATTAATATACCTACCTGCTTTTGTGCAATAAAAATATGCGTAAAAGTACACGACCTTTGAAAAAATTCCCCTAAAATCGGAGATGTTTCACACCCGTCGTACATAAATCCTACCCTTGTAGATAGCGAAAAAAAATTTTAAATAAATAATGTAGGCAATAATATTTTTTTTAAACTGTTTTTGAATTACGAGCTGCAGTTTTTTTTGAATTTTTAAAAATTCCAATTTTGTAAAATGTGTAAGAAACTCTGAAATGTGCTGTTAGTTCTAAATAAAAGAGAAAACATATTTTTAGGTAGGATCACCGCTACGGAACAAACACATACTGTAATTATGTTTATAACAAACGGAATCAAAACAGGACAATATATTATGGCATTAGTGTCTGCACTGCAAGATCAAGTCAAATATTTATATAAATCATTATCACTGGAGCTACTACCTTACGTTCGGCGGAGCTACTGACTAATGACAAGACCAACAGACACATTTTACTGTATTTGCATGACCATTAAAATTGTTAATTTTTCTAAAGCTATTCTAATTTTGTAATACTATGTACACAAGAAACAGTATTACTGGTCCTATAACAGCATTATTAAACCACGGAGCTCACATATATGTTCACTAGACTCAAATCTTACTTCTTATATCGATAAAAGGAGCCGCCTTCACACGTGCTGCCGCATTTTTAACAGCAGAATAAGAATTTCCTATTCAAATATTACGGATCAATTTTATACGTTCCTCGGCCGTGTCACATCGGCATCATTGGCATTCATTCGTATGCCAGGTGTGCTAATACCATCGAACGTATTGGGGTAAAGTGGGGTCAATAATAGTTCTTGAAATAATAATACTAATAATAATAATAATAATATTGATTTATTCCAACAGGAAAAAACCAAATTAGTATTAGATATTGGAGACTTTCTTAAAATATTTGATCTAGGGGCAACACAGTAAAATAAAGTTTGCTGTCTAGAATTTAGGAGAGGTATCAGAAAATTAATTTTATTTAAAAGATCAAGGGCAATCAAGATATTAAATAAGAATCTAATTAGCATGATATTGCGTCTGGCTTCTAAAGAGTCAAAATTAAATCTCCCAAGTAAATAATTTTGATCCAGACCTCTAGGAGGATAAGATCCAACTTGCAAAAAGATCAAAAACTTTAAGAAATTTCTTTGGATCGATTCTAAATGTTCACAATGGACGTGATAAATCGGATACCATATAATCGACCCGTATTCTAGTTTTGACCTTACCAGAGCATAAAACAGAGATTTTAAGGTGGTTATATTGGAAAAGTCCCGCAATTGCGGTAAACGAAGCCAAGCCATAAGATTTAAAGGAACTAGAAACAATATGGTTTATATGTTCAACAAAAGTGAGTTTGCTGTCAAAAGAAATACCCAGATCTTTGAATACATCAACTCGGCTGATGATGTTATTTCCAATGAAGTAGTTGTGAGTATAAGATGTAGTTTTGCGAGTATAAGTCATTACGTTACATTTAGCTATATTTAGTTTAAGATTTGTCTCACACCATGACATTAAGTTAATGAAGACATTATGTTAATGCAGTCTTGAAGACGGATGGAATCTGTAGAATATTTAATTTTAGAGTAGAGTTTAAAATCATCGGCAAATAACAAATGCTCACAAGTAATGACTTCAGGAAGATCATTAATAAAGAAGAAAAACAATATGGGGCCCAGATTGGAACCTTGTGGGACTCACGCATATCTGACCATAAAGTGTCTATCGCTTAAGTAGGAGGTTAATAATTTAATCAATGCTTCAGAAAAACCAATACTTTCTAGTTTCAAAAGGAGTATGTTATGGTCAATCTGATCAAATTCTTTTTGGAAGTCCGTATAGACGACATCGACCTGTGCTCTATTATCCAAAACCTCAGATACATATTGAGTAAAAACCGCTAAATTAGATATTGTTGGCCTCCTTTGTATGAACCCATGTTGGCGTGACGAAATAAGCTTCCTGGTAGAGTAGTACACTTTACTATAAAGTATGGTTTCAAAGATTTTAGAGCAATTACACAGTAGTGAAATGCCTCTATAATTTGATACATCATTTTGATTTCCCTTTTTTGGTATTGGGCAAATATATTGTTTTTCCAATAAGACGGAAAGGAAGAATTACGTAGGATGCAATTAAATAAGAGCTGTAGTGGCTCGTGACATACGCACAGTCTCTTAGAACAGAACTGGGAATACCATCTACGCCCATTTTAAAAGTATTCTTTGATTCTGAAATAGAAGTAATACCTACAGTTATTCATTAATTTAGTGTATTATTTTGGTGGTTTTTGTGTTAAAATTGATTAGTTATTAGTATTCTATCAAAACTTAACAACTTGTAGATTGAAAGCGCCTTTATAGTGACGATTTTAGCTTGCTGTAAGAAAAGTTATACTGTCCCAATCTCCAATTGCGACAATTGTGGGGATCCTTTGAAAATTTTTATATCTCATATTTCGTTGTTACAAACTATACGTAGGTCAATCAACTGGACACTACACAACTATCTGAGACAGTTTTGGAGGCCCTCTCAAGATGTACGTATATCGATAAATCCTAAGGATTTGTCCAACTCTCATGACTTATCCAAGAACTATATTAGAGCATTATCAGTAGGTATTTGGATTTATATAAATCGTCACTGATATACGATATACCTAAGTCAGACCAATATTAATTTTTATTCATTCCCAAAAAGTTTATGTCGACCAATATTTTTGTAATTATAATATTTCAATGCTAGCTCTCAGGCGTGAAGATTTATCAATCATTGCTTACATAACGTTGTAAGTTATCAATGAAAATAAGTCTTTCAATTATTGGAAATATTATTTCCACATTTTTTTGTATACCTAAAGATAGTGAAGAACCGAGAACAGGAAATACGAATATACATCCATGATAGATATACTTATATAATACTCGCAACAACTATTACAACTGAAGGTATGTTATTATGCAGAGATTTAATTTTCTGAATGTTAGTACACAAATTATAGTTGTTCAGGATATCTACAAGTTACAGTTGTTAGAGGATTGCTGTATAGTCATAGGCAGGCATTGTTCTCTATTATTTTACCTTAATTGTGATCTGCAGATTTTTTAACTTTACCCCACTTATATATAATAATTATAAGTTGGTCTATAAAGGAAAGCAGTCGATGTTTCTCAACTTTTGATGGATATCAAAGAAAGGGAAAAATAAGAACGAGTTATGAGTAGGAAAAAAAACATAATTAGGTACAATATACACGATCTAATTAAACAGATTCCTTATCCTTTAATATCCGTTATTCCTTATTCGATTGTCAGAACTCAAAAATCAAAATAAATTGTTCCAAATCTTCTACATATTTTTTAATTCAATGCATTTCAGCATTGATAGTGAACTTTTTTTCTTCAAATGACAACTAAGTATATTTGTTTCATTTTACTTTGGAACACGCATTATTTTCCAAATACCTACAACAGTGATTTCAAAACAAACTGTTTTCAAATATATAAAAATATATTTAATTATTTTTTTGTTTGTTCTATCCTTATCTTGACTGTCAATCTCATTGTTAATATTCGCTAACCTCAACAGAGTCGTTTTAAGAAGAGTTGGTAAATTGTATGAAAAAATTTGCATTTGTAGTAATGTATGTTAAACAATTTTCACAACCATTAGCAAATTTAATAACATAATGTGCACAATATCCGGAAATATAAAATAGTGAATAAATGCTGAAGAATTTAGTTTAATCTCAGACAAATTATGAATTATTTCTGAAAAGAAATCGATATTTTCAGACATGTCAAACAAAGAACCATAGTTTTCGTCTTTGTCATTAAGTAAATTAAGTTTCATTTGTCATAAGTAAATGAAAACTCTTTTACGGAAAATGTACCAAACTTGACCGAATTTACTCTAAAAAGACTTAAAACTTTAAAAAAAAAATTCTGATTCAAGGACTTGTGTCACGGAAATATGGAAATGTGATCCGCTTATTTGGCTATATTTTCCAAAACGTCCCTCCAATTTGCCGTTCCGTCGTGGCCGTTTAAAGAAAATTATAAAATTTTAATAAAAACTGAATTTTTTTATCATTAGATTCCCTTATTGGGTCGCTAAAAAGATCACGTTGGTGATATTCTGATTTGGGTGAACACACATTTACTATTTTCCACCAACGTAGAATGATTGTTAAAAATTCAGCTGTACCCAAATTATTAATTTCATTACATTAATTTAGAGCCGCAATATTTTTTTCATCAAATAACCTGACAGCAAGCTGTATATTTTGTGGTTCGAGTGACTTTTTTTGAGAGAGCAGGTGCTATTTTAACAATTTGATTACTTTCCTCGGAGTATATTTTTTCTAAACAGACAAATTTTCATACAATATTTAATTTCGATGACTATTATCGAAATGGCGGAAAACAAACGAACGTTCCTTATTTTTTTGGTTTAACCAATTGTTGAGAATTAATTTAAATAAATGCACCGTATCAAAAAGTAAATAAATGATGTGGTGGGCATCAGAAGGATTGTTAATAAAGCAGGATAAATAAATCTTGTCTGTTACTTGTATTACTTAAAAGTCGATAATAACTTCGCTTCATTCTATGATTGTCACAAATTAAAGAAATAATGCGTAAACCAATTTCTGTTAGCGCTGTAATTACATTTAAAATCATTACTTTGAATTCAACTGCTGATTCTTTTACTGGATAAAGAGCAACAATATCTACATTCTTAGAAAAAATTGAACTTAACAAAGGCAAAATTTGCTAACTCATGTCGCCTTTCGTCTGGGTGTTTTCGCTTAACAGGTGAGGTCATATAGGACGGTTGATTCGGAAATATTGAAGGAAAGTTTTGTTTTCTCTCTAGGAACCTCCAAGATAGAACCATCGGCTCTAGTCGTTCTATCTATTTTTATAATACACGACTATGAATAATGCCTAATACAGACTACTGAATATTTTGTAGGGTTGAAGGACGACTCTCTATGAATGGCTTTAGTCCATATTTGTTTAATTTTCTCATCTTCTGGAAAATAAAACACGGACACATAGGTATTGGTACTATCGTAATTGCTTGAGCAATTAGGTACGCAACACTTAGGAGCCAGAATGCAATAAATTAAGATTTTACTTTTTAAAACACCTGGGTATAATTTTATTTGCACTTTTTTCTAGAAAATAGCCAATATATTTATGGAATTTTATTGTAAATGACACCTAATTTAACTAGTGAACTATATTTGTAACTACTTAACACGTTTTTTATAACACAAGAAACATTCTTTTAAAATTTACACAGAACTTTTAAAATTTACACAGAAACACTTCCACTACCGGCATTACCACGCCACACAACAAAAACAAACCACTTCCGTTGTCTATTTCACTTATTTTGCGAATTGTCACCAAGATTATTACAACTTTGAAATAGACCTTTTTACTAAGGAAAAACTACGAAAAACGTACAACGTTTTACAAATATAATCAACAAGCACTACAAGCAACATTAGAATACGACGCATTAACTAACTAACTACTCTGTTGTATGCGGGATTCATGGAATTCACGTCCGATCTTACTTCTCTATCTAACTTACATATTCTGTATATCTCTATCCTACCATATCGAGAAATACGTAGGGAATGATTTTTAGAATCCCGGGGTACGGTACTTCATAGATGACTTGATTTAAAATAGTCACCAGCCCAGTCGTGTGACGCCATTGTCGTCATATTTTTGTATTTTGTATAGTTTCAAAATAAATGTAATTTTTGTATTATATTTCTGCATATATTCGTTTATTCTTTTCATTAATTTAGTGGTTTAGGTGGTTTTTACGTTTTGAAAATTTAAAAAACATCGTAAATCATGTGCGAGAACATGAAAGAAGCTTTATTCTACATAATTAAATAAGATATGAATCCATAAAATGCTTGAGCTTGCATTTTTTCTATTTTTTTTTAATTCCCCTTAAAATTTTCCTTAAAAATAAAAAGCACAAGTCGAGTATTATAATAATATGTCGCTTTTGAGGTTAAAGGTAACGTGAGCTTAATCCCAAATTGTCATGAAAATCGATGAAGATTCATATAATTAGGTATTAATAACCTGTTTCTACCTTCAACGAGTTGACTATATTGAGTAATAGCCTCGGTAATAGCTATATATGGTATTAGCGGTGTAACGAAATATAAGCCTACCTAAATCACCTAAATTTTGGTAATCGCATCATATTTCTAATGTCCTAATAAATTTCAACTGCAGTTGATTAAAATAATAAACTGGAATTAATATCTAATGTTTTAACTACCTATTCCGAATAAATCAAGCTATATTAAAAGTCGTACTCCTATTTACAATTAATGGAATTACTTAAGTAATTACTTAAGCCTGAATTTGTCGGAAAGCTCAAAAATATAAAAATCAATATACCTACATAACCTGTAAAGATAAAATAAAAATGCTTGGGAACATTAGCAACTTGCGGAATGCCCTCGTAGCATACTGAAAACTCATATACCTAAGTACCTTTTTTTTTATTGTAATCCTTCTCAAAGAATGCCACTTCACGTCACAACACAAGTCATTTCAAAACCACTTTTCGAAGGAACACGGAACACCGCTGCCGCATCACACAAAAGTCGACACCACTAGCTGCACTAGCACAGACAGCAACCACGGTATAATAATTATTATTGACAGCACTTTTTACTTTTGCGTGTTCCTTACACAATGCAAAATCAAATATGGCGTTACGTAAGCAACAATGTAAACAAATGCGAACGAATGGGACACGACTGACTGGCCGCCGTGGATTCAGAAACCGGCTGTTTCGCTCGTTTTGTGCAGGAGCCAGAAGATATTTCCAAGGCAGACTTGATGAGTGGCAGTAACACGAGGTTACACTAAATTCGACTAGGTATTCACAGATGATCTCTGCAAGAGGTACTAAACCTCACATTTATCTAGTATTTTTATTGAAAAATGTAAAAGTTGCAGATGCCCAAACATTGTATAACTTATTAATTTTGCAATAATTTAACATAGATTCATATAGAATAAATGTATCTTTGATTGTTTTGGAATTCGATTACTATGAAAAAAGTATGTATAAGAAAAAAATTCACGGAGCTTGCATCTTACCCAAATATCCTAGGCGTATTGAAAGTACCAGACACTACCCACGACTGGTATACATTTCTGTCGATTTTTATCACCTATATATAAATAAAAAATATGATATCGAATATCTAGCAAATAGCGAATATCTAGAGCCTAAATAAATGGTTAAAACATAGTAAATATACCAAATTATATATAATTTATAATCAATCAATATCGTACTATGGTAACGATGCACTCATGCACGTATCGCTACAGATCGCAAATACTCTACGAAACAGTATCTAATTACTTGATATCTAAGCTATTTATCTGACCAAAATTCTATATTTAGCATAATTGCAATAGACAAGTCGCAACAAAATTTATCTAATATCAAGCATACATAAACTATGTTTATATTAAAAGATTAATGCGAAAGCATCGTCATAAAAAGGGCTTCGAGAATATAACTCTCGAAGAAAAACTAAAATGTACGAATGATTTATTTGAAATTCAGAAATTAGTCAACAAAAGGTGAATGTGATAAGTGAATACAGGTTATTAATTCAAAATTAAACCATATATTATAAATTATAGAGTTTAAACGTAAAGCTAAATAAATATAATAATAGCCATTCATCTGATTGGACAAATTATGTAATAACCATAAAGCCAGAAGTTAGTATCTAAGGAAGTCAACTGTTTGATTTGGTAGCACATTCGTGCAGGGGTGGTCTTTAGGGGGGGGGTGACAGGGACGATCGCCCCCGCCCCTAAATATAATAATTATATTGGGTTTACGGTGTGTACATAATAACCGAATCAAATAGACCGGCATGACAGGACAACTAAAAATTAAAATTGAATAAAACAATGCAATTATTGATCCGTACCAATAGAAGTCATCTCAACGCGGGTTTCGGCAACATATTGTATAATTTTTTTTAAATATAGTTTTTTTATTTACCTAATTTAGCATTGTCGTTTTAGCATCATCGACGCCTCTTGTATTTTTTCTGCCCTTCGCCAATGTTCGATAAATAATAATTGGCAACAGACAGTTTAACAAAAAACAGCTCAAAGGGGCACGCAATAAAAAAATCCCGCGCGTCTGCATTGTTGTAGCTTTTTCAATTTTCGGCCCCCTCCTAAAGAGACGGCTAAAACCGCCCCTGCATCCGTGGTAACGGATAATAATGAAAGGAGTTCAGTTATAGCGTTCGAAGTAGGAACAGCTCGCTAAGTTTCGATTTATAATATTGTAGAAATTTAATAGTAAGTAAGTAAATTAAATTCAATAAAATAGTGCAAGGTCAGTAGAATCCCAAAGGGAAACGTTTTCGAAGTTAATTTAACCACAGCATTAAGTGATTTTTGTCGAAAATATGACATAACAAGTGTAGCGTCTCCAGGTAACATTACTGGGATATAGACGAGTGTGGCAAGCAGACCAAGAAAAGGAATATTAAATTACAAAAGCTGTGAGAAAAGAATCTGCCGATTTTCAATTTGGTAAGATCCAGATCCACAATAAATCAACAAGCGTATCACCGAGTATAGAGCATTCCGGTATACGGCAGGGGTCATGTAGATGGCAGCAGGCGTATAAAAGAAGTTAGCCGCATTCTAAAAGTGTAGCAGCGTCCCAGTAGAGGGCAGCAGCAGACTCCAGCATGAGTGTAAACTAACCAGTTTTGTGAAACTAGTGACTGATGTTGTGATTCGAAAGCAAAAAGGATTAATACAAATTTTACAAGGTACTAGCCATCTAAAACATATTTAATTTTAAGTAAACATTGTTCCAGAGGCTTAGTCCCATGTTATTAGAATAAGTTACGTAGGTTTTGGCGTAGGATAGTTATAAAGTTTAAAAAATTTCATTTTTTTACTATTTTGCATTATAATTCGCATTAAAATTTGCGTTATATTTGCATAATAATATATATAAATTTTGTGCAATTGCAATTGTCATAGTGACAATCATACTTCCATTTATATAAAAATAAAATTAGTCCTATACAACTTCTGCTTTATTATTCTTATCTCAATATTTTCAGTACATAATTTAAAATCTATAATTAATAAATATTTTAAATTTCAATCTCTTTGACAAAACAAAGTAATAAGTATCACAAATCCATTGATCATTTTAAAATAATTTCGCATTTCAAGTTAAAATATTATGAAATACACAGATGCCTAATTGAACCCCCTCTTATTGACCATAGACCGTGCTTATCAGTGAACCTTCTCCAGCTACAAAAAAGTGTTCATAGTACTGGTGCCCATGGGAAGGATACAATAGAGAAGAAACAAAGTATGTACCCTGGAATCTTATCAGGTGTTTCCTCGTTGTGTAATCACTGTTCTTACCTCTATTATCAAATCCTTAAAACAATACCTTAAATATTTTAAACTTTCGTAAAATTTTCATTAAATCTTATTCCTATCTTATGTACTGATACATATTCTAGACGGATGTAGGTATTTTTATACAGAAAATAGAGAACATTGTATTTCTGGGAACCAATATGCTAGTTTTGGTTAGGTAGGTGTTTATCGTTATAGTTACTAGCTTCTTAGGCCTTGCTAGTCCTTGAAATGTATACTAGGTGAACGTAGGTTGGTAATGTCAATTTTTTTTACCGGAAATAGTGAAATTTATAGTTCTGTGAAGGCAGACATTTTTAATATGTAAATATTGCCCAAACTACCCTCCTAGACATACTTCAAGTATCATAGTTTTCCATGAAATATGCATTGTAATAAAATTCTGGAGACATCCATTTTTTCTTAAAGAAATAACGAAACCGGTGTACAGAATATGCAATCTGTGAAGCGTTATTAATTATTTTAATTTTATTTTAATTATTAATTATTTCAGTTATGCAATCTGTGAAGCGTTATTAAGATCTTCCCTGTCGGATCTGACGAAAATATTTTAGTTTAAACATTGAATTAAATCCTATGTTTACTCCCATACAGATATTCCGTCGTATGCTCATTGCAATGATCGTAGCACAAATAAACATCCACAGTAACGTTGCGGGCCGGCGAATAGTCATAATTCATAATCATAATAAACAAACATCCTTTGCTCATTGTCAGCACATATTCATTATCCGGTATTGCGGAATATGAATCAGATCATTTGCAAAAGCGACCAAAAACGTTAAGCGCTAGTGGCGCATTAATATTACTCTTTACTGTTACCAATTATGCCAGCCATTAACAGCACTAATATCTGTTTTTATTTGTAATTTGTTCTCGACCCTCTAATTTATTATTATATAAAACCAACTAAGAATAAATCGAATCAATCATTCTAAGAGTATCATCAATAATCCCTTGTATATATGTGTATACAAGGCATCATAAATTAATTGTTGCAGAAATTACCAGTAGAACCATCGCCATTTAGAAATTCGTTATAGCTACGAGTTGTTGATGGATGAATAGCTTGTCATACTTATATGAATGTATGCACGCAAGAAAGTATGTATAAAGAGATCATTATTCATGCCATCAGATATGCAGAAATTTCATCTTTAAGTATTCTATTTATGATATGAGATATATTAAAATCATTTTTGTTCCCAGTGCCATACTTATGAAACTATCATTTCTGGGTAGTATCCTATTTTATCTTGAATACATTATACGCTGTTGAATGAAAATATCTGGAATTATAGAAATATTTTTTTTCCTGAATTAACGCACTGCTCATTTAACCAAAGCCCCAGAAAATGCGGCCATAGATAAATAGATAGATAGATAGTTTATTCATCTTTGCTAATTTACATCGGGTAGATACGTCATCGTAATTGGTATATAACAAATAATATACCTAATATTAATTATACATATAAGAATGTAAAATACAATAAAAAACAGTAAGTATACTATACTAAATAATAGGTAAACATTATTATATATACATACACACACACACAAACACACCCACACACAAATTGCTTGCTTAGTCAAAACTAAAATCATTTGTTGGTTGTATGTATTAATTGTTTCTTCGAAAATTCTCGAAAAAAATCCAATTTTCACCCTGGATATTTGTATCTGTATATTGTAAGCAAGCAATTTCTGTATCACTCCCTCTTTGAATGCTTCAGAACTCTATTGTATATATAATTCAATATTTTCCCGCATATAGTTGGAAAAAGTAGTTGTTTTTCAATAGGTTCAACAAGATTTTATGCATTTTAAAGTTTAACACCTTCTGGATAACTGTATGCCTAATGCTTTTATATATAATATGTTCAAATAGAACAAATATAAATAGTAGACTAGGTTTGTGTATTCTAAGAATGAGTTCCGTCAAAAACTAATGTCATAAAACGTCACTGCAAATGTTGGAGTATTAATATTTTAAATTCAAGTATGGATGATCAATGAAATAAATCTTATACTGCTCTGAAGATCCTCAAGAAAGGTGAAAGAACTTGTACAACTTCTAAGTGGTTCGTTTTCGTGTGTATAGTGGTTCATTTCCGTATGTGTGTCCAGATATAGCACTGGTTAGTGTGTTTTCCTTCTTATTCGTCTATTTGCTTATTTCTATGTAATGAAATGCTACCAACCCAAGATTACTTTTCACAAAATAAATATGAATAGCAAAGAATTTCAAAGCTAATATATATATATATATATATATATATATATATATATATATATATATATATATGTATATATATATATATATATATATATATATATATATATATATATATATATATATATATATATATATATATATATATATATATATATATATATATATATATATATATATATATACATATATACAACACATATACATATTTGTATACATATATACACATATAGATATATACACACATATTCATACATACCCATACATTACTAATAATAATGTTTTCCTATAAAAAAATAAATAATATAAAAATGATTAAAAATATTAGGTAGCTACCTAATATGCTAATGTTTTAAAATAAATAAACGTAAAATAAATAAATAACTTAATTGACTTGATTTGTAACAGTAACAAGTTCCTCAATCGAGTAAAATGCATTTTCTAATAGATAATGTTTTAATTTGATCTTAAAGCTAGGCAGTGTGGCTGCACTACTTATATTAAAAGGTAGCATATTAAAAAAGTAACATCCAGCATATTGCGGTGATTTCTTAAAACTTTCATAGTAAGGTCTATCTAAGCGTATTTGAGCATTTTTTCTGGTGGGGTAATCGTGTATATCAGATTTTTTTGTAAATTTGTTTCTGTTGGTATAGACATAAGTATTTTAATTTGAAAAATACCTATAAAAGTTAGAATGCTTTTATCCTTAAAAGTTTGCCTGCATGATTGCCTATATCCAAGATTGTATATGAGCCGAATAATTCTTTCCTGAGCAAGAAATACTCTGTTGGTCTCTACAGCTAGTCTATACACAAGTATATTATAACTTATTGCCGTGTATATTAGTGAATAATATGCTGCAAGAAGCCCCTGTTCATTCAGGCATTTTTTCAACGTTAGAATTGCGAAGTATTGCTTATTTACTTTAGAGCATATAAAGTTGATGTATTCATTCCAACTCATAAGTTATGAAGCTGTGAAATTTACTATAATAAAAAGTTAATACCGCATCTGTTGTTGTTAGATTAACTACTCTTAAAATTTTTAGTTTTTGTTCTTTTGCTAATTGGTCAACATGCACTTCCCGGTTCACTTCTTTATCGATGTATATACTTATCTAGGATTTTCATCGTCATTCATTTTGAGTATATTTGCTTCCAACCATTCAGCATGTTTTAGTGCATTCTCTGTTTTTTAACAGTGTTATCTCTGTATTTCAATATAGTGTTATCTCACCTAATATTTACCGGTATATCATTTATGTAAACCAAAAAATATAGGTCCCAGAACTGAACCTTGCGGAACACATCGTTTTGTATAACTTTCACCTGTAGGTAGTATTACATATTCAGTCCTATTTAGTAAGTAAGATTTTAATAATTCTAGTCCCAAAAATTGTCTTATTAGAAAATCAGGATTGACACAGTCCTTACACCGTTCAATTAAAGTGTAGGATACTTTCATAGACACTTATTGCCTTTGCTGTTGATCTGTTTTGCCTAAATCTAAACTGTTCTGACGAGAATAAATTATTTATTTGCTTAAAATGCTTAATTATTCGGTATTTTATTATAATTTCCAAAAAATTTTAGAAAAAATTGATAATATAGAGATGGGTCTATAGTTAATAACTTCTTCCCAATCCTTTTAATATCTTGGTATAGTCGTATAATACAGCTGTTAAGCTGAGAAAATTAGGATAATCGTTCACATTGTGATGAATGTGACACTGTGAGAATTCTGAAATTTGGAACAGATGTTTATTTTTGTAGAAGTAATGATATAAGATCAAGACCCCACGTGGATTGCACCGATGACCTCATATATTCCTATTATAATCCAAGATGGCCGACAATATTTATAATATTGTGTAAAAATATTTCAGATTTGCGATAGAAAGTTGAAATTTGGTACAGATGTTAATTTTTGTAGTAGTAATGATATAATATTCAGGCAGCATGTGGATCTTGCCTATGACGTCATTGTTAAATTTCAGGATGGCTGACAAAGCTTTCAATTTTGGTTAAAATACTGCGGATTGTGATAGAAAGCTTAAATTTGGTGCAGATGTTCTTTCAAGTAGTAGTAGTACTGATACAAGATAAATATCCTATGTCGTTCGTAATCTATGTCTGTGATAAATAATAAGGAAAACACACTTACCAGTTGCATATCTGGACATATATACGGAAACGAGCCACTTAGAAGTTGAAAGAAGTTCTTTCACCTTCATTGAGGATCTTCAGAGTGATGTACGATTTGTTTTATTGATCATTTAAACTTGAATTTAAAATATTCATACCTCAACACTTTCAGTGACATTTTATGATATTAGTTTTTGACGGAACTGACAGTCTTAGAAAACTTCTATTTGAACATATTATATATGTGAGCGTATCACCCTGTAGATGGCTGAAACTAATCTCCGAGGTACCTAAGTACTACAGGACTACAGGTATATATTAAAACTAGGCGATACGTGACAGTTGCGTGTTTTCTTACATACAGTGAGCTCGTAAAGTTTGGAATAAATTCAATTAATCGTTATTGAAGGATTTTCACAGGAAATCCTCGGACACGTCAACCTTATTTTATAAAATCTCACTTTTTTCAGCCATCGATTTTTTTTTTGTTTTGTTCGTTTTCGAGCTATGACGTCATCGACAATTTTTTTAAATAACAACCCATATTTTTTTTCACGGATTTCGATAGAGCACATTTTTCTGAGTGCGAATATGTCAAAAACATAGTACCTTTAACATTAAAGTTTTCGAGATATTCGGTTGCAAAGTTTATCAAGATTTTTAATAGCTTATTGATTCTAATAGCTTATAGCTTATTACATTTTAAAAGATTAAGGAGTAATATTATTTATTTTGGTAGCTTATCGAACATTTTGAAAGATTTGGGAGTAATCTGTTTAATTTTTTAACAACAATTTAAACAAATAAATGATAAATAATTAAAGTAAAAAATAAAATCAGAGTAAATTTTCAAAGTGACCTCCATTCACTTCCTGGCAATATCCCATCCGCCACTGAAACTCCTGCAGAACCTTACCAACAGTATCGGGTTGAATGGTTCGAATTTCATTGCGAATTCTGTCCTTTAATTCTTCGATGGTATTTGGTCTATTGAAATAGACTTTGCTCTTTAAATAGCCCCATAAAAAGTAGTCTAGGGGAGTGAGATCTGGAGATCTAGGGGGCCATTCGATAGTTCCCCTGCGACCAATCCAATGGTTAGGAAATACATGGTTTAAATAATCGCGAACGATCACTGCAAAATGGGGTGGTGCACCGTCTTGTTGGTACCATATCGTGTGATGGGGCAGATCTGGATCTACGTCATTTGGGTAAAGTACCGCAAGTGCAGGGACTAAGTCGTCTCTTAAAAATTCTAAATATATTTCACCTGTTAATACGCCTTCAAAGAAAAATGGGCCCAAAATACGATTACCTACAATACCAGCCCAAACGTTAACTTTTTGTGGAAACTGACTACGAGTTTCCATTTTCCAGTGTGGATTTTCAGGAGACCAATATCTACAGTTTTGCCGGTTAACTGTGCCGTCGAGATAAAAGGTAGCCTCATCGGAAAAAACAATATTGCGTAAAAATCCGTCGTCATCAATCAGGCGTTGCAACATGGTTTGGCAAAACTGTAACCTACGGTCAGGATCATCTTCGTTTAACTCTTGGACCAAAACCACTTTATACGGATGCCATTTGTTCAATTTCAAATATTTCAAGACGGAGCTTTGAACTATTCCGTTGTTTGCCGCCACTTGGCGGGTGGGTAAATGGGGATTTTCTTGAAGCTCTAGTAGAACATTCAATTTAACATCTTGTTGCACTGGTGGACGACCCGTTCTAGGGCGATCTCTCGTATGACCCACTTCTAAAAACTTTTGTTCTATTTTGCTAACGGTGGACTGTGTAATTGGTTCTCTGTTTGGATATTTGTTGTTAAATAAACGGCAAACTTCTACTTGTGTGCGAGCTCTGTCCCCGTAACCGATCATCATCAAAATTTCGATTCTTTCCCTTTCACTCAAACGACGGACCATTTTTAAATAAAATGAATTATGATGGAATAATGATTAATCAACTTACTTAATGATATTATTCAACTGATTAAAACACAAACTTGCGAGGAAAAACTTCAAAATTGTGACAACTGTCAAAACTGTTGTTTTTCCTGCGCTTTCTTGATAAGTGATTAGCATTTGGTCATCGCTTGTATAATTCATTCTTAAAACTTTGCAACCGAATATCTCGAACACTTTAATGTTAAAGGTACTATGTTTTTGACATATTCGCACTCAGAAAAATGTGCTCTATCGAAATCCGTGAAAAAAAATATGGGTTGTCATTTAAAAAAATTGTCGATGACGTCATAGCTCAAAAACGAACAAAACAAAAAAAAAATCGATGGCTGAAAAAAGTGACATTTTATAAAATAAAGTTGACGTGTCCGAGGATTTCCTGTGAAAATCCTTCAATAACGATTAATTGAATTTATTCCAAACTTTACGAGCTCACCGTATATAAAATCATTAGGCGTACAGTTATCCAGAAGTTATCCTAATATATATGCTTTTATATATAAGCTGCTTTTATATATAATAATATAGTATGCAAAATTTTTATTAAAATGTAAAATTTTTTATGCTCAGAGTTGTATTAGTTTTTTTTAATTATTATTCCCTTAAATTGCAAAACAAGAAAGAGGAAGTTTTGACTGCATATGATTATGTTTATTATTAGCTTTGGTTATTGTGAAAAAAACAAAATCTTAGAACCTTATTCATATCCTGCGACAAAAACATACGTAACTTAAATCTAATTACATGGGACCAAGTCTTCTGACACAATATTTCTTAATATTAGCAAATTTAGAATTGTTTATTACCTTGTTGTAGAATATGTTAATTATCACGAACTACACACTGCTGCTGAGCTCTGGTGGTGTGTCATCTTGATTGCGTTCTCTGGTATCTCACCTTGGGATTTATTTACCCTCAAATTTATATTACTTGCTGCTGGGCTGTAGTTTTTACTCTGCTATCACTAATCATTGTAAAAGTTTGTTTCTTTTTCTTGTTCGATATATTGACTGCAAATTTTCTTTCACTGGACTGGGACGCTACCAAGCTTTTGCCTTCTTTACTCGTAAAAACGACGAAAACACTTATTCATGCAGTTTTCCTGCTTCTAGTCTATATACACTGATATTATTACTTTCTTAGCACAAATTAACACTTATATAAATTTACAATTACTTTTTACTAATAATTTTTTATAAAATTCACGAGCGTGGCTGTTGCTTTCATGAACGCTATAACTAGACTCCTTTTACTTATTAAAAATATATGCAACTTCCTTGGTACCTACTTCTTTTTGTTCTGTTATTTTGATCTGACCAATCATTCATAACATTTCATTTATTTAATTTCAGTTTAAGCTATTACACTTTGATTATCACATAATATAATTTTGAATTCTGAATACTTTCATACAGTTAATTTCAATTTCTGTCGTGTAACGTCAGTTTCTATGTGGTACGTTCCCTCCACTTTTTACATTTTACTTCCTAGCTAAACTCTCGAACCCCTTGTTTACACTTATGCTTTTGCATTAATCCTATAATTTAGACAGAGTTTATTAGTTATGGATTGTGATAATTATTAGTATTAGATGATTAGTTATTTAGTTATAACGCTATTATGTTTTTACCAATCATGCGCGTAGCTGGTTGGCGTTCAGTTCAGATTTAGGTTCTATATTCTCGTTTATCTCAATATCTTTTCTTCTTCTTTTGGTGACAGTTCCCAACGCAAAAAAATATTTTGCGTTGGATATTAACTGTCAATTAATAAATATGCATCTTTTCCTGCTACTTTAGTTTCAAATTTAGCATTTTGTAATTCAATAGAAATCATACTAAAAATCAATGAAGTATTTTTTTGACAAAAATATAGATATTTAGTATTAACATGTGCGAATCTCAGGGCTCTACAACGTATGAACTCTATGAAAGCGCAAATCTTCACTAACAAAATGAGCGCTTACTTAATACTCTGGCACGAGCCCCCGAGAAGTTGTAGCGAACTTAAGAGAGCATCTTTTTCTCGAAAAATCGATATATCTCGATAAATAATAAATAGTTTTTGTACAATAAAATTTCAAGAGTTTTTTCTTAGCTTGAAGCGTTTTGTACGCAAAGCAGCAATCCGTGGGCTATTGAGGACACTTCGCGATGCCTATCCTTGTTCTGTACCATGCCAATGTAACTATCATATTTTAGAGTACGCATACAGCACCTAGAGCTGTGACCTTGAACGATCCTTCTTACGTAGATATCTCTTACACGATTGAAAAGACGTACAAGAGAAAACGGACTAAGTTTTTCTGCAATTAGCATGCAGCAGAGCTGCCAAATAGTGCCCAGGTGATATGCACGTTAATTCGAACGCGTTTTGTACGCGAAGCAGCAATCCGTGGGCTATATAGGATACTTCGCGATGTCTGGCCATGTCCTATACCATGCCAATGTAACTATCATATCTTAGCGTTCGCATACAGCACCTAGAGCTGTGACCTTAAACGATCCTTCTTACGTAGATATCTCCTACACGATAGAAAAGACGTACAAGAGAAAACGGACTAAGTTTTACTGCAATTAGCATGCAGCAGAGCTGCCAAATAGTGCCCAGTTGATATACACGTTAATTCGAATGCGTTTTGTACGCAAAGCGGCAATCCGTTTGCTATATATGACACTTCGCGATGTCTGGCCATGTCCTATACCATGCCAATGTAACTATCATATCTTACCGTTCGCATACAGTACATAGAGCTGTGACCTTGAACGCTCCTTCTTACGTAGATATCTCCTACACTATAGAAAATACGTACAAGAGAAAACGGACTCAGTTTTACATGTAAAAAATACTGAAAATTTATCATTGGACCATGACAAAATGCTTGGACTAATTGGGACGATCGATCGTGGCATGTTGGACAGAGTGATTAGGGAGATAGTTATGAAGAGCTGTTGGGACCAAAATGGCCAACACATTGAACAATTATTTTATGGCTGGAATAGTTTGTTTTTTCCTTGGCCATTGTGATAAATAGTAATAAAATGGCATGTTGTGTTCGATGATAGTAAATGATAATATGACGATAAGAAAATCTGCTGTGTATTTACTGCAAGCAGCATACAAAAGTAATCCCGAGTTTAAACATTCTACGGAGCAACTAGGCAAAAAACTCATTAAATCTAGTCCTTAAGACAGGAAATCTGGCAGCAATTTACATAGATGCTCTCAGGATGAGAGGAACAAATTCCACTCAATAACTTAAACATGAAACCAAGCAAATCAGATGATTTCGTAAATGATAATCTTATGTTAAAGAATTGATAATTATTAGTAACGTTACAAATATTAGTAACAACAAAACTAACTTAAAAATCATTTAGATTATACCAATAAAAAATTATGGCAAAGATGGCAGAAGTGCCAAGCAAAAGGCATATACTCTGTTCACGTAAACTTTGCGTTGTTAGCCAGGATAGGGAACAAAACGCGCACTGATGATTGGCGTAGACGGCAGACAGATTTACACTAGCGAAAAGTTCCTAAAGCAATATGAGCACCTGCGGACAACCCACAATACAGTCAGCTACATTGTCGATATTCCTGTCTTGGTCTTAGCAGCTTTGTGAGTATTTTATTTTCCCGGCTCTGACCTCAGCAGTATTTCTGGTTGCGCACATCAGGTGTTTGGTTAATTCGCGAGTTCGCTGCGTTTCCATTGATACCGCAGCAACTTACAATACATTTGCTGCTTTACTCATTGTAAATCGGGCTCACCACTGCAAAGTTAAAGCGAATATAGATATAATATGTAAATTATTTAGACAGAACAGTTCAACCGTATGTCGAAGAGAAGAAGTTATATTCTGTAAGCCATTAAGTCCACTGGGTAATTGTTGTGTAATAAGTTGGGTTAAATCTATATCGTGCATAAAATTGGGTAATCGGTTTCAAAGCTTGCTATGTATATTTATTTTTAATAGATTGGGTCCGGTATTTGCTGTACATAAAATACACAACAGAAGATTTAAAAGCGTCATAAATCTTGGTAGACTGTTATCAGTCGTACACCTTGTATATTCATGAGACTACTTTATACACAGACTACTTTACACACCAAGCACTTCCGCACTAGAAGCCGATAGATCTTTAAATTCACTTCGCTAAATCAGCAGCCACAATACAATTAACATTTTATCGTTTATTCCAATGCAGATTCGTTTTATTGTCTTTCTCGTAAGCAGAATTCCGGTTTCAAACGCTCTGTCACCAACGTGGATGTTATCTTATGGCTCCTTTCATCAGATATACTACGTACAGATGTGTGACGTATGATTATTGCAAGCTGTACATCTAAGCCGCTATCAGATTGTTGCCCATGTCGAGGCCTACGTGTGTTTTCTATTGTCACATTGCGACCTATCTCCAGATTTGAGTTTGTACATAGGTAACACTCTGGCAACAGCTAAGGTCTCCTGACCTTTAGTCCAGGAATGTGGTAAACATAAAGTGAAACAAGACACTGGTAAACTAAGAAGTATCATTGTGAAGTAAAGACAAGGATACAGAAACGGGCAAGTGGGGATGGGGTTCAGAGTTTACGTCTTTTTGTATACACACTATCATACTAATTTAAATACAAAATATAATGCAATTTTATTTTTGTATTTTTTGTACAAAGACAAATTTCATTGGCAAATTGAAAAATAAAAATGAAGATTAGAGCCACCTTCAAAATAATATTTTTTTCTGTTTTCTAAAGGGACATGACAAACTCGAGGAAGAAATGAAACAAATTTGACGGACCATATATATTAATAGATGAGAAATACAATTGTGATATACCACCAATACCAATATAAAGTACAGAAGTGTTCACTTATATTACGTTTCAAGAAAATATATACCTAATAAATTTATAGTTTAGTATGTGGTATTGACAAAGGTGTAGAAAGTAGTTTAGTATGTGGTAAAAATTTACAAATACCACATACTAAACTAAAAACTAACACAGAAATTTTTAAAATAAAATCCATATTGTATATGAAATGCCATGTAAAAATTGTCCAAAAACATATATAGGGCAAACAATATAGTACTTAGAATCAAGAATTAATAGAGTCATAAATATACTAAACATCATTCCACTGCTTTAGATAAACACTGACGAAACAGACCACAAATTCAATTTTAATAAAACAAAAATACTCAAAACAGAACACAATCGTAAAGTCAGAATAATATATGAAATGATACAAACTAAGAAAAACAGAAACTCTTTAAACGACCGTACTGATATAAATCACCTATCAAAAATTTATAACATAATTTAATAATTTTTCATATACATACATACATACATTAGGATAAAGCAAGAAAAATATACAAGTTGGCCTTTTTGCGTAGTCGTCTAGTTTTATTTAGTTAGGTCCCAAATTTACGTTGTGATTGTAGTTTTGTTTATACCCTCGTTCTTTGAAAGTTTAGTATTACGTGTCCATATTCGGATTTGATTTATTTTACCTCAAATTATAACATAGAAGGACTCTTCTAAAAGTCAAAAAAAGTCATAGCTGGGATACTCTTGCTTTATAACGCTGTGTTTAAATATTTGTATGGAACTGGAATTAAGTTATCTGGACGAGACTATAATTTGTTAGAAGCACAACATGATTTATTTCTCAATTTCTGAAGGAAAACTAATCTCAAAAAAAATACGGAAACTGTTTTAATACATTTACTAATGACCATCGCCATCGTCATATAGGCAAGTGACAGAAAATTATAATGTTCGTTGGGCAATCATCTCACATCAATTTACTGCATAATTAGTAACACGACTAAAAAATCATGGCAAATTAAATGCAGGTGAGAGTAGCAGACGTGGAGGTAACTTAGTATCATTTACTTCTAGACAATAAATCGTACAACCAAACAATGAACATAGTGTCATTGCTTATGGCAATAGCCATTTTGAAAATAACGTAGGCAAACAACAAAATGATGTGATTGTGACCACGAAGGAGTTACCGAAGTCTAGTACTGACACAACAAAAATTTCACGTGTGCCCAATGAAATTTCCCTGTATAGTTGGAGAAAATGGTTAATACCAGACTTTTATGATTGTCTCACAACCTTGAATCAACGAACGGTTTGAAACCATTTCTTATAATTTTATGATAATATGATAATATGAAATAAAGGGCCCGTGTCAAATCTTATCATGTGGAACATCTGTCGACTCTTGGACCACACTTATGACACCACTAAGGTAGGTAGACTGTTAGGCGGCTACTGACCTTTTTAGTCGACGGGGCGTCTATACACAGCTGACGGCAATGCCGCTAATGGTGTTATAAAGCGAGGCACTCTGTTTGTACGATTCATTACCCAGATCAATTAGTATATTAGAATGTCTGGCTCCCACTGATTTCCTCGTATATGGTAATATGCTTGTAACAGCAGTGATGATAACAGCAGTAACATGATAAATATGATAAGCCTCAATTACACTAACTTTCAAGTAACACAAAAAATATTAGGACTCGCTCCGTAGACGAGGATATAAGGTCGTGAGTTAAGTAATAAATTACCAGTATGGGCTGCCAGGTTCTACATCAATAATTTAGAACGTTAGATTGAAATACTGACACCCTTAAAACACAATAAAACTAGGTAGGGCATGGCGGCCGTATGCGTGCTTAAGTGACTTTTATCTATCGCCTGGTACAGCGCGAGGTTGACTTCCGCTACTTACCCGGCTTCAAAGGATCCTCACGGGCCTGAGCCGTGGCCATAGCTGCTCTGTATACCGTGGATCAACGAGTTGGAATTACTTTCTTTTCATGGACAATGGACAGTTGTGACCAGTTCGGCTAAGCTATAGTGAAACTGGGGGGTTCCTCAATGAGAGCTGATTGGATCAACAACTCTTCTGCAAATAACCTGAACCTGGGTCTATGGAACCTTGTGGGGTCCCGAGAGACTAAGTCCTGGTGAATGCAAAGATTGGAAAGTTGTGATCAGTTCGGCTGAGCTAGAGTGAAACTAAACTGGGGTGTTCCTCAATGCTAGATGTCCTGATCCACAACTCTCCTCGATTGCAGCTCGCGTTCGCCTTTTATACAAAATTTATCCATGACGTAGTATCCTGACGCTCACTGTAAAAACATGTAGTTAATTATTATTTCAGAACTACTTCAAATCACAATTAGCTGTCCCAAGAGAAGTTCAATTACTGAACTAATTTACAAAAATAGCATCCTCAAACTTCAACCAGGATCTAGTGCTTTTATTGGAATAAAGAAATTCCCAGCAAGTTTCAGAAAATTCGTGGCAGCTAATTAAAATCCACATCCAGTCGTAATACCTTATGATTTTTGTAGCGACATTCCAGAAACATGCTTCGTGGTTCACGTATTTAATTATTACACTATTAATTTTATTAGTTGTCCTATACATTATGTGTAAATGCAGAAGAAGAAGAATATTAGCCATCAGCATCGCTCCAGCAAGTGTATCTTCTCCAAAACCAAGACCGAGACGAACAATCGGTAGGTTCGTAAACATTCTCCCAAGAAGACGACGCTCTATCCATCCTGAAGAAGGACCATCAGAAGAAGACATTGAACTGAATTGACAAAAAGACTTTTATTTTGTGCTCCCATATAACCATTTACTGTATTGTATTTTAACATTTTATAACCATTTTATTATTTGATATGACTTTCAAAAGTTGCTGTATAACTACAACTTTTTCTATAAAGGGAGTTGTTATATAATATTCAAGGGAGGGAGTTGTTATATAATATTCAAGCCTAGTATATAGCAGTAATATATACTTTTGTTATTCACATGTTATGCCTTTGCCGATGTAGCAAAAGATAACAGCTTCCCCTGATATCAGGTTATAATGCTTTCGCATTAGATGTCAGTTTTACTTAGCTTACGTAACAGTATCGCACCTGCATTTCTTTAAACGCTGTAATTGTAAACTGCTTGCAGTATTAGCTCTACCGAGCATATAAATACAAGTATAGAATTATGTAGCATTCAGTGTAGTATCTGTATTCAAACAGTAAAGTCGAAATTTAACTTACTCATATTTATTTGACGTCAGGATCGTTGCAACTATCCATTTCATCTGAATCAAGTTTTTAAAAAGTTATTTTTCACGACGAGTGATAACACATATACATATACATAAACCAGTGTCATAAAACCTTACATGCATACACACTAGTTTTTACGGCTTTAGAAAAAAAACTAATAAAGAAACAGTTTTGAAATAGTAATTGGCATATTTAAAGTTACACATTAATGTTGCTGTCAAAGTTAACTGTTCACCTCGCCCATACCAAATGGAAACATAAATAAGCTCATGTACCTAGTTTTATACGCTACCATGAGTTTATTGCGGTTCGTTAGTGTGAATGGAGAGACATATGCAACGTTCTTTATAATTATATACATACCTTTCGTATATCAATTTACTGTTGCACTTGACACTGTTGGGATATAATGAATGGTACGTACCAACGCTTGAAAGAAATTGCAAAGAAGTATAATGTCTGTAATATTACTAATCAGAGATAATAGCCCCGTCATCCTAAATCAATTTTGGGTCACAGGTCATAATCGAACCGACACGACAGCTTGGAAAGTTTATACGTATTTATTAATGGATTAATTTTCAGTTGATTAATACAATTTTTCAGTAGTAAAAATTAATGAATGGATTGATAAATAAGACCATTTTTACAATATTTGCTATAATATCTTGAGAATTAGTGCATTTATCGAAATGCAGGTTATCGTTAAAGTTACGTAGAGGTAAGTAATAAAATTTCAGGCAATATGTTTAGAATCTATATCATGTGTGTTCGGTATTTATTGACGAAATAAGGGCGAGGAAGCCGGAATGCTGTCCATTGCTCAATCCATAAAAGTAGGATTTCCTAACAGCGTCCAAACGCATGCATCTAACGCATCCGTTTTGATACGTCTCGACGCGAGCGACAGATGCAGACGTGGAGTTGTTTTACCAGCAGCGTTGCGAAGCGTGCGTTTGACAGTCAGTTGTCATTTGTAGCTTACATCAGCAGCATTGGTTTTGTGTTGGAGAAATAATACCGTAGACGCTGTTTTGAAGTGGTTGCTGTTAGAAGAAGAAGAGGATGAGGAAATGTTGCTATTAAATAAATATTGCAATAAAATCACAGAGACAATCATTCACTTTTTCCGAGATATTTTGTCATATAGGTATTTTTATTGTTTTTGGTCTTTATAATCTTTGTGTCTACTGTCATACACAGCTGGGTATTTAGCTATATATTCTACTCGTTCGCCCTGTTCAGCAAATAGCGGAACCATTTTTTGCTTTACTTATGTATTTTTTTTAACTACACAGGACAAATTGTAAATCACACGCACTTGTAATTCTTTCCCACTGAAACTACGCAATGCGTTTGGGTTTTCACTACTTCTCGAGCAGGCAAAACTTAGACGTAAACGACGGACGAAAACGCATACGGTTAGACGCTCATGATGGAAATCAACAATGTGAAATTCGCCAGAGCACGTCTACGCAAAAGTAAAGCTTTAAAGCGATTTGTCGGAATCCATAAATTTGTTAAATACCTTTAGAAGCTGTCTATTTAAAATTGCCACACTCTAGAGCAGGTCACACTCTTAGCTGAGGGCGTAATTTGGAATCAGGTCGCGGGCCGTAGGTAAGAAATAAGTATGTAGTAGTGAATGAAAATCCAAAGAAATTCACAAATTTTTTTATTTATTAATTATAACAGCAAAATCAGACATATAAAAAGCACATTAATAAAAAAAGATAGAAAAATCAAATGAAAATTAATGAGATACTTGATTTTGAAGCTGAGAAACAAGATGATCAATATTGGGCTAAATATCAGTAGTACATAGGCGCAAAGTATTTTCGCTTTCCTCGGCCGTGTCACATCGGCTTCATTGGCATTCATTTGATTGCTTAAATTTCGTAATAGACCAAGAGCCCGTGTCACTTCTCGAACGTATCATAAGTTTACGCACACTGACTATGGGAACTTGTGGTATCGATGTCAACGATGTTACAGACATGCCCGCCATACATTTTTTCTGGGGCGAAGTGGGGGTAGGAGAGTTGCTGAACGTTATAAAAAAAATAGGTGAAAAATATTGAAAGTTCACGACTTAGGGTAATGGGAAACAAAAGTTTTCAATAAAATAAACCGACGCTCGCCGGTTGTCGTCTACAACTTGGCGTTCACCTGCTGCAGCGTTCAAAATATGTCAAGAAAACGGGCCACAAAAAATTTGACAGCTTACGACTGACAATAGGAGGTCTTACCAGTAGCCTTTGAACGACACAAATTTCGTCCGCCAGTCTTTTTCAATGGGGCGGAAGGGCGCTGGGTCCTCCGATTTTGAAAACATTTTAGATATTTTTTATGATAAGTTTACATTTCAAAATTTAGGGACAAGTTATCTGTTATGCACAAATCGAGAATCTATAACCATCAGTCATATACTACATGGCAAAAAGGTACTGGGCCCTTAAAAAGGTACACAAATATCCAAGTATAATTCCATATTATAAGTTTATGCTTAAAAAAATTTATAGAACGTTAGTTGTACCACATAAATCAAGAATTTGTCACCCATTTTCATGTGAAGTGTGGCAAAGGCCCGCTAAAAATTAAAAATATACGTCATTTGAATAAGAATGCAATACAAGCATTCATTCTCCTGTGTCCCTGCGGGGTGCGCATGCGCACAGGCATAATACAAATGCTACAGCTATTGATGCCATTGCTGTAACAGTTAAAATAAACAGTTGAGAAATGTATTTTTACTTTTACGTGCTTCCGTTGTAACTTAACCCGGCATTGGTAAGGTGAGAAAATAGAACAATAATAGTAAGGTGGGGTGTAACAAACCCCATTATGTTTAATTTGGAAAAAAAAATAACAGCAATAAAATAAGTGTAATAATTGTTTTAATTATTCTTTATTCTATAGTTTACTTATATAACTTAAATGTAAGTTGATGAAATTATATTTAAAGAAAAAATACAAGAGAAACTGAAAATAAAGAACTTATCACAACCGAAAAAACACATAATAATTAAAAATTGTTTAAAAAAATCTTATTCAGAGTGTACAGTTTAAAGCAAGTGCTCTGTATTTCATACAAAACGGTCAAGAAGACAAAAGAAACCGAACTTAAAAATAATTATATACGAAAAAGTTATTGATCGCCAAAGTTGGAACAATTGTTGCAGTAAATTTGAACATGTTCAAGGCATAAATAACAGTTGCACTGACTGCATGAATACTTGGTCTTCCGATCTCGAGCTCTAGGGCACACAGAGCACCGTCCAGTTCCTTTAGGCCTTTTTGCAGCTGGCGGTGCAGGTTCTCCGACTATATTACAAATTTTAAGACGTAACTCCTTCGGCAAACGTTGATTTTCTTTGCGTTGATTCAAGCAATCGGCAATCAATTCTAATCCCAATGATTTCAAGTAGTCTTTTCTTTTCATTTTGTATTATTATTATTATTTTCTCTGAAAATTACTTGAGAATGAATGCCAGCACTATTCATTAGGGAGAAAAATAGTGTCAAAGGCCACCTCCTTGAGTTTCGTGATACCGAGTAACTGCCAGAAAGTTCGTCCACGCTGTCAACCCCCCCTTTTGTGAAATTATAAAAACTAATAATTTCCGTTAGTCAACGGTTTCCTGTGTCCTTGTCAATACTGTCGTTCTTGCATTACATTCTTGCTTTTCTTGGGCACATATGACACCAATGTAAGATTTTCTTGGAACCCAAATAGACTTGACTTTTCTTCTCGGCCTTTGGTATTCAGAAATGCATGAGGTATAAATCTTTTATTTTTGCGAACCGTACCAACAGAAGTTAATTTATGATTTTTCTGCAAATCCACCATAAGATCGTAATTAGTATACCAGTTATCGAACGTTATATTTCTGTTCTGACACTGGTTCTATCATTCGCATAACAATGTCTGGTGGGCTGTTACTTACTTGGAATGGGCCTTCAGGCTGTTTGCCGACATAAATTTCCAAGTTTAGGACGTAGTAGGAACGTGCATCTACTAAGGCTTGCACTTTTATCCCATACTTTGCGGGTTTATTAGGGATATATTGCCTAAATGACCAGCGGCCACGAAAAGATTCCAATTTTTCGTCGATGGTACTGGCTTGTTGAATACGCCTGCTTGCAATTGTCCACAAACTTGTCGAAAATTGCTCTTGGTGCTCTTGGAAAATTGGTGCCAGTTTATCATACATTCGCCGTTCTTGACGGTTTTCAATATTGTCAAAACGAAGGCAGTTCAATAAAAACCGAAACCGTTTTAGGGTCATAGTTAAACTAAAAATTTCTGTGCCAGTTCCATCACTTTTCCACAAGTCATCTAAATTTTGATGGTTCGATCTACATACCCCTGCTAAATACAGCAGTCCTAAGATTGCTTTCAGTTCGGTAACTGTTGTTTCTCCGACAAAACTCTTATCTGCGTAAGCCTGGTTCTTTTCTAGAATTTTTTTATTGGTGTGTTTAACAATGTCAGCAATCATTTGTTCATTGATAAATAGAAACCAGCAGTCTGTTGCAGTTTTAGCGCCTTTACCATACGGCTTTACACATGGCAAATGAGTTATTATATTTTCAGCTCTAGTTCGAACTACTCTATTTGGAAAATTTTCTTCCATTTTGTTTTATTATCTTTACCCAAAATAAACCTTATACTATCTTCCTCAATGCCCTGTGCCAAATCCGGTGGTTCTTGATTCATCTCAATATCTTCAGCCTCTGATACATTATCAGAGTCATCATCAGTTTGTACACTAAGATGATCTTCATCACTGTCGCTTCCTGAATCTATAAAATTTTCCTCACCTTGCTCAGAATCGGCCCAGAGCTCCAAGAGACGTTTTTGCTCAATATCGTATGACATATTGTATTCTAAATAATAAAAAATATAATGAATGTTCTATTTATGATATAAAATACACATATTAATATAGTTACAAAATAAGGACAAAAATGGTAAGGTGGAGTTTGACACACCCCAGAGCACTTTACATACCTGTTATTCGCAGTAGAGTTTACCAAATACTAGAACTGTGTCTAAGCTCGAAGGCTGATGCTTTGTAGCACAGCTATTGAGATGCGCATGCGGATACGAGGTCAGCAGTTAGAAATATATCCCAACAACTTTTACTGGGGTGTGCTACACCCCACCTTACCAACGCCGGGTTAATTTTCGAGTGTCAGTCACAAACACTTCATATAAGCTACGGAAATCCAGAAATTGTAATTAAATAGCTCCGAATACAGATCAGAGCGCTTCACGCGGCACTCCATTTGTTGACTGAAAATATTCCACCTACACGTGAGCTGACTGACACATGAATACAACGATCCAGCAGATCAAATTCAGGTAAATATTAAAGTGCTAGTCTTCAGAATACAGTATTTAAGAAATTAAGGGCGATGTTTTAATAATAGTCATATTATACCTGCAGCGAGAAATTACAGCGTACGTGCTCGTTTAGCGAAAGACAGGGCATTATCCATACAATAAACAGTTTAGAAATGTATTTTTACCTTTACGTGCTTCCGTTGTAACTCAATTTTCAAGTGTCAGTCATAAACACCTGATGATACAAATCCAGAACTAGCAGCCGTGCTCTACATAGCATCAATCCACGAACTTTTTTTACGACTGACAAGATTTTCACCACATGTTTAACGACTGGTAATTGCATTTTCTGAATAGGTAGTTGGAATTGAACCTAATTTTGAAAAAGTCAGTCGTGACAGCCTTGACTAGCGGAAGAAATTTGTGTCGTTCAAAGGCTACTGGTAAGACCCCCCTATTGTCAGTCGTAAACTGTCAAATTTTTTGGGGTCCGTTTTCTTGACATATTTTGAACGTTGCAGCAGGTGAACGCTAAGTTGTAGACGACTGACAACCGGCGAGCGTCGGTTTATTTTATTGAAAATTTTTGTTTCCCACTACGCTCAGTAGTGAACTTTCAATATTTTTCACCTATTTTTTTATAACCGTTCAGCAACTCTCCTACCCTCACATCGCCCCAGAAAAAATGTATGGCGGACATGTCTGTAGCATCGTCGACATCGTTACCACGAGTTCCCATGGTCAGTGTGATACTTATGATACGTTCGAGAAGTGACATGGGCTCTTGGTCTATAATACCGTCGAACGTTTTGTGTTAAAGTGGAGTCAACAATAATTCTTGAAAGAGAAATAATACAGTTATTCTTTAATTTAGTGTATTATTTTGTTGGTTTTTTTTTGTTAAAATTGATTAGTTATTAGTATTATATCAAAACATAACAACTTGTTGAATGAAATCGCCTTTATAATGTCGATTTTAGCTTTCTGTAAAAAAAGTTATACTGCCCCGATCTCCTATTGCGGCAATTGTGGGTATCCTTTGAACATTTTTTATGTCTCATATTTCAATGTTACAAAACAGTAGCTATGATAACTATCAAAACCTGATTCGAACCCGATCAATTTTTTTATGGTTGCCTTTAGCCGTTTCTGAGAAAAATTTATTTTCCACGATAAATGAAGCACTCTTGAGTGCAGGAACACATTTTCAGAAGTAATTCGGTTTGATGAAATTATCTCTAATGCTAGAATAACTGGACTATAATGTTAACCAGCTACGTATTCTTTTATACCTACTACACAGTACGTAGTCTATAATGGTAGGTAATAAATTAATCTAAAAATGCACATCCCGTGCATTTCAAAACATTACACATGTTATGTCTAGGTTAGAGAATGAAACTAGAAGCGAAAACTCATTTCGAGTTAGAGCACGTTCCGTATGAAATGAAATGCAAATACCTATTGATTGGCTTATAAAATTATTATTTATTTCAAAATCAATAAGAACTGGCACGTAGGTAATAGAACTGATATCTATGCTTAGCCAAAAAAGACCCAACAAGTCTTATCTAATCTAACGGGTAGGTAGACTAATTTTATGTTACGCACTACATAATGCTTATTTACTCATAATATGTCTGTCAGAGTTAGAGAATGCTTAATTTCATCTTTAATAATATCTTTCCCCTGGATGAACGTATAAGTTAATCAGTAATTAGGTAAAAAATATGGACAAGAAGGTAATGAATTCAGCAGTGAATTCTCGAACATAGGTATTCAAAGAAACAGGCTGGCTACTGTATTATTTATATACTGTATGCTGACTTAATATATAAAAATGCATCCCGAGCGGTAGGACGCCAGCTAATGATTCCATAAATATTTTCATAAACAATGGCTTTTGAAAACCATGAATAATGGTGCAAGAAAACGCTCCGAGGTTCTCACTAAACACCTGTATTCATTTTTATGTGTTCTTTCTGGTTAGAATATTAAAGGCAAAAGCAGTGGCGTTAGTGCCAGTACGGTTACGCAAATTACCAAGAAAATAATTAGGAGAATACCAGATAATTTGAATATTATCTTCCTATAGATTTTACAACAAAGTAAGTACGCATGAGCAGATTTACTGGGATGTGTATGTAAGGCAGTTTAAGGCAGCAAAACATTACAAACGCGTGCTAAAGGCTTCTCGTATAAATGTTGTCTTGTCCATAAATATAAAAACACAATAACACAATAATATATAAATAATCGACTATAATAGCCAAGGAGCTGTAATGGTAAAAAGTCCGAGATGCCGCGAACGTCTGTCGGCTTGACGCTTGAAAGTTGCGGAAGCAACTCTGTCTGGAAATCTGTGGCTTGAAAGTTACGTAAGCTCCTTCTGAACCACTCGGTACCCTCATTCAGCTTTTGGTTATGATCTGTAGAGTTTATGACCTCGAGAAGGTCACTCCGAAGGGATGAAATGTGAACCGTGTCTGTCGACTGAAAAATTACATTCTAGGAGTCATCAGAAGCCCAGTGCTATTTTTATGGCAATCGGTCCAAGAGGTCCAAAATTATGGGAAATAAGAGATTTTTTTTTAAATTTTTCTGCTCGAGATGTGAAGATCCTTCAAAACATTTTCCAACCTCTTTTCCCAGATGGAAACAGTACCAAAATCACCAGAATTTTTGGGCGACATTGAAAATTGGGAATAATTCCAAAATTTGATTTTGGACCTTGTTTGTTTTGCTACCTATTTTTTGGAATTATGAGAGAAAGTGCCATTTTTTCTCTTAATTGGGCCCATAAACACTGGTGAAAAATAATCGACAGACAATTTCATCCCTTATACAATTTGTGGCCAACCTTCATAAATCTCCAAAATGTGCCAAGTTACAAAAAAGTGGCATACAGTGTTTATTTATCTACAGTGTCTTTTTTTGTGCTTGTGCAATTTTCATTAATATGTTGACCGGAAACCAGGAAAATCAGAAAAACCTAAAAAAATCTGCATCCCCAACCCCCCTAGGAATTGCAAATTCGCGAAATTAAAGGACTAAGGAATCTAAACTAGGACTAAACTAGGACTAAACTAGGACTAAACTAGGAATCGCAAATTCACGTAAAAAAATATTTTGCTTTGTATAAAGGCTTTCTTTCCTGGTTTCCAGTCAACATATTAATAAAAACCATACCAGCACAAAAGGGTACATCACTATTTAAGCCTAATATCTTCGCAGACCCAGACTGCCTCGTAAGGGGTTTACTGCCACGTCGGCAGTAATATAATCACTTATTGGCATATTTGTATGTTGCCATTTATTACGATATTTATCAAATTTGCCGAACTTTTGACAGCTGTCAGTTTTGAATGCGGCAATTTTTGACAATTGTTCTTAAAGGTAGGCATTGATTATCTGCTTGATCCCCTGTGTCAGATTTTCCACTAAGAACTCAACTGTAAACTTTTGACAGTTGCGTAAAAACAGTCTGTTTATGATCTGCTTAATCACTTTAGTGCGTTTCTTGAGGAAAAAGCATGATTGCTACTTTTTTAGACAGCTGTCAGCACATTTGCTCTACGCAAAAAAATATATGCAAAAGTGTAAAAGACTTGTTAAAATACTTACCCAACTTATTATTATCCCTAACCTTACTTTATTTAAGTCATAAAAATTTTACTCATCCCTTTGCGTCTATTCTTCTATTAAGTCCTATTATTCTATATTCTACTACTATAAGTCTATTAAGTCCTATTCTTCAAAAATTTCCGTACCCTCTCTGAACCCCCATTGTCCCAACCTGACTTTGTCTAATACCACTTCTTCTACTTAATCCTTATTTCAGTTTTTCTAACCTTACTTTGCGCCTTACACTTTTTCGTTTTCCTGCTGTCTCATAAGTGTAAAATAATAGCAAGCATATAATTTCAGTTTCCAGTAACTTTAGTACTTGCTATATCTATAAAAAATATTCTTATAATATCCCCGCCATCATAAAATATTGGCATTTATTATGACCATGGACAAAATCGTTAATGAATTATGGAGCATTTAAATTACGGAATGTGCTGAAATTTATACGTATGCAATGAAATAATAGCAATTTACGATTAAATAACGAGCCAGACTGTTTTTGGTCCTGTTGTTATTGACTATATGAACCTCTGCATGGATTACAAAGCGGCAATTTATTCCGATAACAAACGTAAACCGCAATTTAAAACCCCTAATTATCAACAAATATCATTAATTTGACTATATAAACCCAATGCATTCAACAAATTATTGCCAGCATACTCACGCTCGTATTAATTTTGTCATAAATATATTTTGTCATAATCTGCAATAACGTATATATTCACTTATAATACCACTAGAGAAAAAATTCCCGGATCTAATTTCACCTCGTGGTAAAATTTCCGGATTTAATTTAACATTCCACACCAAATTGTTAGAAAATTAAAGAATTTTAGAATTTATTGTTTGACTCTCAACGATGCTATTTTTTTCTTCGTTTCTCAGGTTTTTTTAATCGTCTCCAGATTATGCCACCTTGGTTTTTGTGGAAGGTTTTTGGTGTTTGTGGAAACTACTCCGAGTGTTATAATTATATCAAAGGCTCCAGCCCTACCCAGTACTGGGAATTGATAAAAAGTGTAACGTACAATACCGTTAAAACCCATACGTCAATATGGAAACAGTTTACGGAATTCTGCAAGGCAAAGAAATACTTTGGAAACTACAAGTTTAGAGCAACTAAACCTAATCCTGAAAGACTGGGCGTGGAATATGAAGAAAGAAAACGGTGAAAATTACAAGGAACCAGTTGTGAAGACAATGTGGAACACCGTTGCAAATGTATGTATTTTATGAAGTAGAAAATAATTTTTGTTCCATTTAAAGATATTATCTTTAAGTCTAGTAGGGAATCTCGTAATGCGAAACGAAGGAATTTACAGATGTGCGCCAATAAAAGTAAATCACGTTCTGCTTCATGAAAACTGGAATATTACGCAATGGTTTTAATATGGGACGAAGACACTCCGGCGGGACTCCAGCGAAAATTTTATCATATC
>CAXKVY010005533.1:0-26655 GCA_964058915.1 Tetropium fuscum | reverse complement strand
CAACTATAGATCAGGTCCATAGGATCACAGATGTAATTGAAAAGTCGCTGGAGCAAAAAAAAAGTTTACGTTTAAAAAAACGTTTAAGTTTAAGTTTAAAAAGGAAGACGCTTATTCTGAACTTAAAGAAATCAAGGCAGGAGTACCACAAAGGAGTGTATTAGGGCCAGTCCTTTATCTACTATACACGAGTGATATTCCTGAATTAGAGTATGACACGAAAGCACCTTTGCTGATGACACTGCTATAATGGCTGTAGGCAAAGATCACCAATAAGCGGCAATAAATCTGCAAATATCAGTTAACAAAATCAGCACCTGGACTAAGCAATGGAGAATCAAACTAAATGAAAGTAAATCTGTCTATGTTAATTTCACAAACAAAAGAGACCGACATATCCCTGTTAGCATAAACGATATCCAAGTACCATATGCCAATACAGCAAAATATTTGGGTACAACACTGGACGCTAAGCTACGCTGGAGAGCTCTTGTCAAAAATAAAAGGAAGAATTAGATATCAGATTTAAAAAAATGTATTGGCTGCTTGGACGAAACGCTGTCAATATATAACAAAGTACTTTTGTACAAACAAATTCTCAAGTCCGTATGGACTTGAGCTGGATGACCCACAGCTGGATGCTATATAGCTGTGGGGTTGTGCCAGTAAAAGCAATCTAGATATAATCCAGCGATTCTAAAACAAAGTATTAAGGAGCATTGTTAATGCTCCCTAGTATCGCAGAAATAGTGACCTCCATAGGGACATGGGAATGGACACCGTTAACCAGACCATCAGTGAATTGGCCAAAAGTCACGAATAGCGACTTCATAGTCACGTCAATGTCGAAGCCATCCAGCTCCTCGACAATACAAACCAGATTAGAAGGCTCAAGAGGATCAAACCCTTCGAGCTAATATAATTTTGTTAGTGCAAAAGCAGAGAACAGTGCCTGTGTACACATTAATATTAGCGTAATTAAGTATTAGAAAAATATAAGGAACACTAGTGAGTAAGTCCTTAGATATAAATTTTGTAACAGTAGTAAATAAGGTTAGAAAAATATTACTCATTGATCTAAGTTCAGATCAGATTGTAATTACAGTAAATGCCATTGGTGTTTGTATAAAAAATAAAAACAAATTTCCGGAGTTATTTAGAGTGAAAACATTTCTACCCTCGCGAAGGGATGGCATCCACCCTCAGGATAAAAGGCGCTCATTGCGCATTTTGCTTCTCCTAACTACTTACCAAATTTCACGTCAATCCGTCAAGATAATTCAAATAATTCGGAGCGGAAATCCCTCAACGACTGAACTAATTGAGACATTTTATAAAATATATGTGACGTTGTACTACTGTATTGGATTTTATATTAAGATGCAATTGTCCCATGAATAGAGAATAAATAAATATTCATAACTTTTACAGATTAATAGCAGGAATTGGTGCAAATTTGGCGGTCCTGGAGGCAGATGCCAGATGAAGTGTGAAGGTAAAGTAACAATAAAAACAATAATAATAAAAATAATAATAATAATACTAATGGATTCTTTGTTGTATACGCAAGATGTACCTAAAACGTAGGATAATATAAAGCAACTATTCAGTGTATAATATGTTCATTGTTGAATACTTTCCTGACCGCAATCCATTACACATGGTTTCTCAGGTACCACTGCCCTGAAATATTGAAAAATTATTTTTCTGTTATATATTCTGAGAAATAGTCTAAGAGAACGGTAAAAAAATTGACAATTTTTTTATGTAGGATACGGTAACGTTTATTATTTATATAGGTACATAATATTACAATGATTTACAATTTTTTATAATTATATTTTTCTTGTTAGTGAATTTTTTTATTAGTTCTTCATTTTCTTAAGCATGTGAAATTCAATGCACGTCTGATCAAAATTTTGACAATCAATAATGACATTAGTGGGTAATTGTGATTTGTCCTTTGTCCAAAAATTGTCCATAGTGGTAAAAAATCTCTACAGGGCTATCTGTCCCAGATAACCACATACAATATTCGACTAATATTTCAATATTGTTCCAAGGATTATTACTGAAATGATCGAATATTTCGACCCACATTAATTCCAGTGGTAGACAGCTTTTTTTCTAATTATAATTCTTGAGTGCGGGAGGGGCGTCGTCACGATAGTAGGGCTGGACAAGCGACATGCAGCGCTGCACGATTGGGCAATAAATCTTGTAAATTGCAAAATAAATATATTTTTTTGTATTAACTTTCTATTTATCATTATAGGTTTAAAATACAGAAAAAACAGACCGGCCTTTAAAAAGCAGAATGTTTACTGTCCTTGATTTACAATCAAAAATTAGTTCTCAAAAATAGTATAAGTAGTTCTGGTTAAATCAGAATAGGTGGTCACCTTATGTATAAGACGTTATTTTACTGCTGATTCATGACGCTTGCTTTAGTATTTGTAACCGAAAGTTTGCAAGAAAATCCATAATTACTGTTTACGTTTATTTAGCAACATTTTTCTTACAGATTGCTACTATCTAATATCAACACAAAAATTATTTACTAAAAAATAGAGCAAATTATACAGTGCGTAGAAGTAACGGGTAAATTCAATATTTCTGACAATATTACTGACGTTTCTGTCTATGCCAATGTGGATCTTTGTCTTTCTGTCTGCCACCAAAATATGCGGAATTACAAATAAAATTCTACGTGTCCAAGGATATTAGACAGAAACGTCAAGGTTTAAGAAATCTTGAATTTACCCGTTACTCTTCCAACGCATTGTATAAAAGGAGACCAGATGCCAGATACGTAGTATTCAATAAAATATTAGTTATTTTCCTAACAAGTGCGGGACGCTGATTACAGTTAACCGAACGACGCCCAGCAGAGTTCGGTTAGCAACCGAGTGCGGAAAAGGCATTTTCCGATGATTTAAAAAAAATGTAATTTTATTAAAAACAATAAAAATATTACAAAATATAATAAATATCCGATAGAAAAATTACAAAAGAAAAACTTTCATTTAGTAGCCTACCTATCTATGTTACCTACCATAGGAACCACTAAATAAACAATTAATAATTTACATTGTAACAATTTCGTTTACAATTTAATAGCATTTTATATGATTATTATGGACTAAGAAAAGTGAATTTTGTACACCCCAAAACATAGGTGGAGCGTCAAACTGGATTCATGGATTGGAAAAATGATAGCCAGATAAACTCTTCGTCGGAAAACGTTCTTATGGTTATTGTTACGTTCACTTATCGACTACTCTCCCCCTTTAACATTCATGATTGGATCTTAGGGCATGTATATTAAGAGTTTAGTTGCGGCACATTTGTGTTGTGGTATTCTCACCTTTTTCATAGAACATTATTGACTGATGTAAATGCATCTAGTTAGCCACTATGTCCCTATTCTTTCGATCCTATGAGAACTATGCTGATCCTATCCTATGGTTTTCTATGATTAGCGCGCTTAGTCTAGGTGACAGATTTATGGCACGTGACCTGATTTTCGAGGATATCGTCTTGGTCGTGTGGTACGAGGCCACTTTCTTCCTTTTTCTTGCTGGTCCAGCAGAGAGTAGTGACGCTACTTATATTTCCAGTTTATCAAAGTGCTTTCTTAGTAGTCATCTTCATAGTAGTGTTATATTTATTAAGAAAATCACTGTTGTGTGTTGGTGTGGTTTGTTAACCCGCACATAATCGACTGTATGTCGGATTAAACAATTTCAAATGAGCGAAGCGATTGTTTTTGTTACGAAGGGGCCATTTTCTATTTTCGCCTTTTCTGTTCTCTAGAGCCTGATTTTTCAATTTATTATAAATGTACATACAAAAATGATATATAGATATTTAAATAATATGACCCACGTGGGGTAGAGTACTTCTTCCCGCACGCATTATATTTTTATATCACACGTGTGCATGCGGTGAACTGGACTTTATAGCATGCTCGTAGGAAAAACAATTTTATACACATTAAAATACAAAAGATGACAACTGATAAATGCATCTAATTTTGTGCAATCGGACAAGTTGGCTTTTAATAATTTTACATGTACGTATATATTTACCCTAGTTATACACAATATATATGAACCTAAATTTACCAAAAATATTTGCAGATCAAAGGCAATTTATTACTAATTCGCGTCAGTATGAATTTTAAAATGTACAAAATTAACAATACGTAATATCGCTTGCAAAACGGTCAGCAAAATATATGGTCATTTACAAAGAAACACTAATGTTAACTCACGGTAATGCATTGCAATGCTTAGGTATCATTACTATTTATCATAATTAGAGTATAATAGTTCTAGTGGAATGGATTCAAAGTTGTAGGCAGTGTAGAGAAAGTAACTGGCACTTGGTGTGATATATTTATCAAGCCACTAGCCCATGAAACAAAAAAAAATGGAAAATTCACCCGTCTATGTTTAATATTTTAGTAATGAAGCACTATTATTTTCGCTAATATGTGTCAAATCTTGAACATTATACTTTTAGATTGTAAATCGTTTGTGCCGAGATCTTTTATGTTTTTATAATGTAAATTTATTGACAGGAGCGCAACTCCGAAATTTTTCAAATAATAAATTTCACCCGCATTAGCGAATAAAGTGTTATGTACAATTCCTAAAATTAATACATTTACCGATTAAGATAAAACAATACTATCCCTATAGGAAATTTCCCGTTCTTTGAATTAGCATAATCAGAATTTCGGTGAAATTAACCTTTCATGCAGACAAACGCGTTTCAATGTGTAAGGGTTGATTTCACCCCGTTCCTGCAACCTCTGATGACCACTTTTGCGATTTTTAGACGCGGCCTGACAAAAACTACCATCCCTATGCAAAATTTTAGCTCCCCGATACAGGTAATTTTTCATCTCAGACAACTGTACTATTGAGGGTCGTCACAAATCCTATTCGAATTGATCCATAATCAGATATCTTTGATGCGAAATAAATAAATAAGCAATGGGAAAATAATATAACTACAATGTAAGCACCCTAGATACATAATTTTATCCTAATTTATTTTTTCTACAGATTTAATAAACGAGAATATAATCGATGACGCGTCTTGTGCAAGAAAAGTCGAGAAGGAGCTGGGTTTCCGAGCTTGGAAAGGCTGGATGAGGAGCTGCTATGGCCGCTCTGGAGACTATCCATCCCGCATTGCTAATACATGTTTGCCGTATTAGCAATGCGGGATGCCGTCAGAACTCAATATTTATATGTATGCAAATTATTAACTATTTTATCGAGGTGTAATAAACATTATCAGGGTTTTACTGCAGCGTTGTTTACAACATAATAATGTAGCTAATTAGAATGTATAATATTTGCCAACTGAATGACAATTTCAAGGTGGCATTATTGTAATGATCTGTATCTTATAATTCAAATTAAACTTTTCTAATTGTACCTAGCGATAAAATTTAGAATGTTATCCATGTAAATCTAAATATACTGTAACGCTTTAATTTGTATATACAGTGAGCTCGTAAAGTTTGGAATAAATTCAATTAATCGTTATTGAAGGATTTTCACAGGAAATCCTCGGACACGTCAACTTTATTTTATAAAATGTCACTTTTTTCAGCTTACGATTTTTTTTTTGTTTTGTTCGTTTTTGAGCTATGACGTCATCGACAATTTTTTTAAATGACAACCCATATTTTTTTTCACGGATTTCGATAGAGCACATTTTTCTGAGTGCGAATATGTCAAAAACATAGTACCTTTAACATTAAAGTGTTCGAGATATTCGGTTGCAAAGTTTTAAGAATGAATTATACAAGCGATGACCAAATGCTAATCATTTATCAAGAAAGCGCAGGAAAAACAACAGTTTTGACAGTTGTCACAATTTTGAAGTTTTTCCTCGCAAGTTTGTGTTTTAATCAGTTGAATAATATCATTAAGTAAGTTGATTAATCATTATTCCATCATAATTCATTTTATTTAAAAATGGTCCGTCGTTTGAGTGAAAGGGAAAGAATCGAAATTTTGATGATGATCGGTTACGGGGACAGAGCTCGCACACAAGTAGAAGTTTGCCGTTTATTTAACAACAAATATCCAAACAGAGAACCAATTACACAGTCCACCGTTAGCAAAATAGAACAAAAGTTTTTAGAAGTGGGTCATACGAGAGATCGCCCTAGAACGGGTCGTCCACCAGTGCAACAAGATGTTAAATTGAATGTTCTACTAGAGCTTCAAGAAAATCCCCATTTACCCACCCGCCAAGTGGCGGCAAACAACGGAATAGTTCAAAGCTCCGTCTTGAAATATTTGAAATTGAACAAATGGCATCCGTATAAAGTGGTTTTGGTCCAAGAGTTAAACGAAGATGATCCTGACCGTAGGTTACAGTTTTGCCAAACCATGTTGCAACGCCTGATTGATGACGACGGATTTTTACGCAATATTGTTTTTTCTGATGAGGCTACCTTTTATCTCGACGGCACAGTTAACCGGCAAAACTGTAGATATTGGTCTCCTGAAAATCCACACTGGAAAATGGAAACTCGTAGTCAGTTTCCACAAAAAGTTAACGTTTGGGCTGGTATTGTAGGTAATCGTATTTTGGGTCCATTTTTCTTTGAAGGCGTATTAACAGGTGAAATATATTTAGAATTTTTAAGAGACGACTTAGTCCCTGCACTTGCGGTACTTTACCCAAATGACGTAGATCCAGATCTGCCCCATCACACGATATGGTACCAACAAGACGGTGCACCACCCCATTTTGCAGTGATCGTTCGCGATTATTTAAACCATGTATTTCCTAACCATTGGATTGGTCGCAGGGGAACTATCGAATGGCCCCCTAGATCTCCAGATCTCACTCCCCTAGACTACTTTTTATGGGGCTATTTAAAGAGCAAAGTCTATTTCAATAGACCAAATACCATCGAAGAATTAAAGGACAGAATTCGCAATGAAATTCGAACCATTCAACCCGATACTGTTGGTAAGGTTCTGCAGGAGTTTCAGTGGCGGATGGGATATTGCCAGGAAGTGAATGGAGGTCACTTTGAAAATTTACTCTGATTTTATTTTTTACTTTAATTATTTATCATTTATTTGTTAAAATATTTTTTTATTTGTTTAAATTGTTGTTAAAAAATTAAACAGATTACTCCCAAATCTTTCAAAATATTCGATAAGCTACCAAAATAAATAATATTACTCCTTAATCTTTTAAAATGTAATAAGCTATAAGCTATTAGAATCAATAAGCTATTAAAAATCTTGACCCGCCCGATAGCTTATGCATGGTGCCATGGTACATTTTATAAACTTTGCAACTGAATATCTCGAAAACTTTAATGTTAAAGGTACTATGTTTTTGACATATTCGCACTCAGAAAAATGTGCTCTATCGAAATCCGTGAAAAAAAATATGGGTTGTCATTTAAAAAAATTGTCGATGACGTCATAGCTCAAAAACGAACAAAACAAAAAAAAAATCGATGGCTGAAAAAAGGGACATTTTATAAAATAAGGTTGACGTGTCCGAGGATTTCCTGTGAAAATCCTTCAATAACGATTAATTGAATTTATTCCAAACTTTACGAGCTCAGTGTATAATATTAAGATGGGCCCAGGGACTGCTATGTGTAATAAATTATTTATGTGTGCTAAATGTATAGGGCAATTATGTTACGCTGCCGAAACATCTCGTAGTGTTGGTTAATTTCTTGATTCCTTAAATACTTATGTCTTAGATGTACATAATAAGTAGTTATTTAAAAAAAATCCGTGTGCAGCACAGTATACGTGATAGGAGGGAATACTTCTTTACCGACTCGTTGAGAGAGTGAGATATATAGAGAGAGAGGGGCGAGAGAGAAAAAGAGAGAGAGAGAGAGAGGTATTGTACATATTCGCTATATGGTAACTGAAGTGTGACACATATGTTTGTGATTTTAAATGGTGTAGATTTCTCGAGAATATATCATCAATCATTGTTCATGATTTAGTCGTGGCAATGTTCCGTTCATTATTCATATCTAAACCGAAATTCCCACTAAGAAAGTGAAATAGTGACAAGGACGCATCCTCCGCAAAAAGATCATCATCCATTTGGATCAGATTTGAAAGCCCAATCCAGATATATCCTGTAGGACATGCATAAGTAATATTCTGTCACGGTCGTTTATAAATTATATCAAAATTGCTTTCCGCTTTAGAACACTTGTGGGGCATCGTTGCCCAAGTCAGAGCTGCATTCGCTATCTCTAGTTCTCATTATATCCAAATTGCTTTCCGCTTTAGAACACTTGTGGGGGATCGTTGCCCAAGTCAAAGCTGCATTCGATATATCTGTTTCTCTCTCTCTCTCTCTCCCTCATATCTGTCATATGCTTTATCTCACTTGCGAGACGAAAGTGTTATAAATTGTGTCGTGATGCGACCTTGAAAAATCACTATCATGCGGCTAAAGAAGTAATCACTATATATATATATATATATATATATATATATATATATATATATATATATATATATATATATATATATATATATATATATATATATATATATATATATATATATATATATATATATATATATATATATATATATATATATATATATATATATATATATATATATATATATATATATATATATATATATATATATATATATTTATATATTATTATTATATCACAATATAATAATAATAATAATAATATGCCGCCCTCCTACCGCACTAGTATCTAAATTCTCAGATAACCATGGTGGTTGGGGAATGAGGGGTACAGTTAGTATTAGTATTATATTTTTGTTTCGTGGAAATGTATCTTGTCAGGCCTCCTAAGCATCTGACTCACTTGACGAGACGTGCTAACGTTAATCAGTGATCACTCTTCACGGCCGTGAAGTGAGCGGTCACTGGGTCATCATGTACCTTAAACAGATGGAGTTGTCCAAGGAAATCCATCCCACCCTTGTATCCCCGAGAACACCTATCTACAAAACCACAAGCCTAATAATGACCGGGATGGAACATGCGGAGTTCGAAGAGAATATTTCGATATTTAGGCTGTTTTTCCTCCTCTTTTAAGCTGACAATCATCAATAGCTAACATGGTCTCTGTTTGGTGGACAAGGAGTACCATGAGTCAAGCTTAATTGCGCGTATTAGCTTGACGACGGTGGGGAATGAGTAGTTCCTATTGATTCGCCATTGTTCTTTCTTCACAATGCCTTCAATATCTCCTATCCTTCTATCTCCTCTATACCGAACGAATGCCGCGTTATGTCGAAGAACATGCGCCGACACGGCGTGCTGATAATATGTGCATGGCGGTGTCATTCAACGGGCCCGTCAACTGCGTTACCCATAACGCAGTTACGGTACGAATGTTTTGCACACACAGCTCAGCCTATTGAAAACGTATCTTCTATGTTCTGGAGTACTATTTGTCTTCTACTACTACTCTACTACTATTTGTCTTCTATGGAGTACTATTTGTCTTTCACAGCTTCAGAGAAGTTGCTATTAGTGACACTCATTAGATAATTTAAAACATAGTGTGATATAGAATACGAATAGGTATATTAGTATTAGTATTGAAAACAAAATTTAACTTCAAATAAAACTTCATAAAATCCTTGAGTAAAACGTCAATCTACATTAATAATGGCTATATTTTAAATCCTCCTTGAATAATATAATATTAAACTTTTAAAATAATTTCAGTAAAAAAATGTGATCGTGACACTCATAATTTATTCCATTTATTTTTTTATTTGATATTCTCGAATATTTACAAGGTATTTCTCTTTGAATTTGTATATATGTAATTGGAAGATTGATATTTACAACTTTAAAGTAACATCGCGGAATTTGACGTTGATAATATACATTATCAAATAAAATTCCAATCCATGTTAATATCTCGGCACCTAGGTGTATGTTGTCCGGTGATGCCTACATTGGCTCTGTCCAGATCAGAGACAAATTTACACCTATCGACCAATATCTGCTATATGAACTGTGCAGCCTGAAAATAGTGTAGCAATCGTTTTTTGCTGAGCAACTTTTATAATTCATCAATTGCATAGAAGTTAGTTCACGCAAACTATAGTAGTAATATTTAAAAAATTATAAATGTAATTTTCTGTACTGGGTAAATTTAATTTTAGTAATTGATATTATTGAAAATTTTATATATACGTTTTTATACCTCTTATGCTCTGGCTATGTTCAGTTAATCAGTATGCCTACTTATTTATCTCAGGAGTATGATTTAGAAGGAAGCTGTGATAAACCATGCAATCCACAACACAAAGAAAGCTAATATATATCAATTTAACACATTTATTAATAACAAACTCGATTATTTCGATGCTATGGATATAGGCATATGATCAAATTTGAATATGGTTATATGGTGGAGAAGAGAAAATGGTAATAAATAAACTTTTATAAAAAATTTCTATCCGCTACTTAACCTAATATAAAATTATTGACATTTTTGACATTTGAAGAATTTTGGGGCATTAATTAAGTCCGAATTGGTTTCACTAAAATCTTATGTCTATGAGCTCTATTTAAATTATTCTTTAATTAAGGTTAGTAATTGATAAATTTGGAAAAATTATATCTCATTTTATAGTCATGACTTATATTCGAATGATGTTAAGGTACCTTAATTTTGTTTAATGTTGCTCCCTAACGCTTTTATTTTCACACTTTGCTTTTGTCCGTCTAATTTTGATTAAATTTCAGCATGCCCCATCCATATGGCTTCCATGGAACTCAATAACTCCTTTAATACCATTCTCCACTCATTTCTTTCTGCAAACTTTTTCTAAATTTATATCTCCAATCTCCTTTTCTTATTTTCTCCCCTGGCCTGTGCTTTTCTTCTCTCAATTATTTTCTGCAAACTCCAAATTTCTATCTGCCATCCGTTTCTTATTTTCTCTCTAATTATTATTTTCTTCCTTGGTTTCCACCTTATTTGCTTTTCTGCTCCCTTGATTCATTTTGACAATAAAGTCTATGCCATGTCCTATTTTCTATACTAATGTCCATGCCATGCACACTTTATCACTTAAGTTATCGAGTTTATTTATGTTTAGCATCATTACACCTTCACTGTGTCTACTATACCTACAGTTTACATTCCTGCTAGCTATTTAGTATATACTATCATTTTCCCTTCTATATCTGACTTCTATATCTTTATACACACTTACACATAATTTTGCATTCGTAACCATTTCTGACAATATATCTGATACCTACCAAATTGTCTTCCCCAATACTTCAACGAGAAATCTCTACGCTAAGTGATTTATAACACAATTACAGGGACATAAGAGGAAGAACAAGTAACTGCTTAGAATAAAAGTAAAAGTAAAAATTTTGTAAAAAGCAACGTAAATAAATGTCACATACACTTCCATATTTGATGAAGTACCTTTAGTTAATTTATTTATTTAATTATTTATTTTTGTTTTTCCATTGAGCATACGAAAAAAAACAGCGTGTTTAATGCAAGAAAAGTGAGATCTATCTGGTGGAAAAAAATATCACTTTTCGGCACTTACAAAACAATATACTATTATTATTTTAACAATTAAAGGTAAAATTTCCAGCAATGGACGATATCTATTCCTCCGGCAAATATATAATAATAGGTAATCCCAATCGCAGCTATAAAAAACAAGGAATAAACACAATTTGCGGTCAAGGTTCAACACTGTCAAGGCTATCAAATACCCAACGCAACGTTCGCCACATATGAGTAGCATAATTATCTCGGTACATACCTCGTAATGTAATATTCGTTGTCTTAATAACCGTTACATGGAGGAGATAAGGAACACCTTACGGTCCGGGAGGACTTCTAACAAGATTTCTCGCTTGCTACCGTAGTTTAGTTTTCGTGCGTTGAGAAAGTGCAGTGCTAGGCAGGAGCATGAAGAATATTATGCTGCTACTTTCAGTGATTGTGGTGCTTGGGGAAGTGCAGAAAATCCACGCGAAAGTTTACACCAGATGTGGCCTTACCAGGGACTTGCTCAATACGGGATTCAGCAGGAGTTTAGTAGGAAATTGTAGGTTTCTTTTTAATATTTTTATTAATTCTTTTAACAACAGCAGCATTCTATTTGTGCCTTACACAGAAAGTACTGAGTACACAGTACATAGTAAACTGAGTACTGGACATTTTCAACTACTTTTCATATAAAGCATATGTGTTAGTCTTCAATCTTACTGGTAAATGGCTATTACCTACTGCTTTCCATAAATTTTTGCACTTCCTTATATTTAATCGAACCTTGATAATATTTACATATGTCCGTTGATATGATAACAACTTATTAATTTACTATTTTTCCTAGCTATATGGTAGAAAATATTAAATTACAGATATAATAGAATTCATAAGCATTTAAAGAGGAAGTGATGCAGAACTTGGTCAAAACTAAAATAATTTGTTGGATATTATATATTAATTATTATTTAGAAATTTCGAAAAAATCTTGGATTTGTTAGCAATCCATTACAAAGAGAAATAACTAATTAAAACATTAGTTGTATATATATATATATATATATATATATATATATATATATATATATATATATATATATATATATATATATATATATATATATATATATATATATATATATATATATATATATATATATATATATATATATATATATATATATATATATATATTAGCTTTGAAATTCTTTGCTATTCATATTTATTTTGTGAAAAGTAATCTTGGGTTTGTAGCATTTCATTAATGAAATGCTACAAACCCAAGATTACTTTTCACAAAATATATATATATATATATATATATATATATATATATATATGCAATCCATTACAAAGAGAAATAACTAATTAAAATATTAGTTGTATATATATATATATATATATATATATATATATATATATATATATATATATATATATATATATATATATATATATATATATATATATATATATATATATATATATATATATATATATATATATATATATATATATATATATATATATATATATATATATAATATATATATATATATATATATATATATATATATATATATATATATATATATATATATATATATATATATATATATATATATATATATATATATATATATATATATATATATATATATATATATATATATATTTATATATATATATATATATTTAAAATATATATATAATATATTTATTTATATATATATATATATATTTAAATATATATATATATATATATATATATATATATATATATATATATATATATATATATATATATATATATATATATATATATATATATATATATATATATATATATATATATATATATATATATATATATATATCTATATATATATATATATATATATATATATATATATATATATATATATATATATATATATATATATATATATATATATATGGAAACGAATCATTTAGAAGTACAGGTACAATTTTTTTTTCGTTTTTATTCTGAAGAGCCTCACTCAAGATCCGCCGCAAATAGACCAGAATTAAATTCCATAGTGATTGAAAACTTATTAGTTATTATTAAAGAAACCTGTCTTAGCAAATATCTTGGCATTATAATAGACCAATATTTCAAATGGGATAAACAAATTTATTTAACAAAAAAAAGTTTTATATACATTTTTTTCTGTTGAGAGAAATACTTAGCAAATAACTAGAAACTTGTTGTTATTTTGTTGTTGGTGTTGCTAGATTAACTAGTTCTTTAATTTGATGTACTACCTAATCTGTTTAGGTTTTTTTTTTTGCTAACATGGTCTATATGTACTTGCCACTTGAGTTCTGGATCGATATGTATATCTAGGATTTTGACAGTGTCATTATCTGCATTTGGAAATAATATATATTGCATTTTATCATCATTCATTTTGATTGTGTTTGCTTCGAATCATCCTGCAGCATCTTTTAGATTGTTCTGTTTAGACTCTGTTTTTTAAACTTCGTCTCTTGTCGCCAGCGAACAAAACAATTTTATTTGACCCAATATTTACCAGTAAAAGTAACGGAAAATGGAGTTTAAAAAAAATAGGTTTCAGAACTGAACCGCGGTACTTCTACATATTGAGTCCTATTTGATAAGTAGGACTTTAATAATTCTGTTTGTAGTATGGTGTATATTATATTGTATATTGTAATATCAATATTTCAATACTATTTTAGTAACTAATCATAAACAGGATTTAATTTAATTTAAATTTCAAATGATAATTAAACTGTTGAATATATTCCTCATCAGAATAATATGATTATATTGTTGCCTAAATTCAGAATATTATTTTTCTTCTAGGGGTCTGTTTAATCGAGAGCGAGAGTGGTAAAAATACTTCTAGAACGGTCAACAAGGCCAACGGTAGCAAAGGTATGGGACTCTTCCAGGTATGTATCATCAGGAATAATAGGGAACGTTCTCATTTTTTTATTGCATAAGAATGTTCTACCATACTGAAAAATAAGATATGCAAAATATGACGCCTTACTTCCCAATAATAAATTTGTTATAAATTATTCTCGTTAAAGTCTCGCTCACTCGCGAACCGTTTCAAGCAGGTTCAAAGTCGGGACGCCACAGCCTACAATTTACAAACTACGAAGAGACCGATTCGGTCGGCTATGGGAGATCCCAGCACTCGACCGCTTGATTTCATACTTCATTCTACCACTTTCCGGCGCAACGCCTACCGAATATTGGAGTTTGTGACGTCACAGCTAGTTTCGGGCCGCTTCAATATTATCGCTGTTTAGATCCTTCATACTGATCGCGCGGAATTAGAAATCTTGTTTTCTTTTGTACAAGTACAAGTTTCATTACAACGTTGCGCATGTTTTTTAGTATTATTTTTATATTTAAAATTTTAGTCATGTTCCCTATTAAATACGTAGATATTATAATTTGCATATAATTTACTATTTAAGACCTTATTTAGGTTTACGGATGGTTTTTTGTATTTAATTTTAATAGATTAAATTGAAATTAGACTGTCAATTATAATATCAAGAAAATAAAACAAAATATTCGCATCACCATATGGACAAACTATTAAGACAACATAGACATGAAATATTGTAATTGCCCCACCATAGCCTGAATTCAACCCCATTGAAAATATATGGGGTATAGTAAAGCTTGGATGGCTATTCATAATGTCACTTTAAACTTGGCTGATTAGCATTAGCAAGAAAAAAATGTAGGAACTATCTTCAGAAGTGTGGCCCGTTACTTGTGTCAATGTAATATATATATTGAAAAAAATGTATAGAAAAATCATGTTTTTGACTCCTCATGTGATAGTCATTCATTTATTGTTATAATACAGGACCATCTGACAGTGATATGATGGTAGCAAATGCAGCCATATTTCTGGTGTTGCATAATTGGATCACCAAGGCGATGACTTTTGATTAACAATAAATAATAAAATAAAATAAGTAAAGAATAGAAGACAAATACACTATCTAGTGCATTATTTGAACTTAATAGTGATTTTTTTGCTTTATATCAGTGGCAATAAATTATAAAATTTTGGTACTAGTTTTAATTTTACTTCGTTTTATCCTTTCTTAAAAATTCAAGGAAGTCTGCTGCCTGTCATTTTACATCCATGTTATTAGTTGTAAACAAAACAAAACGCACCTGCGTTTAACAAAATGTCATGCACTTTTATAGACAGATTTACAGATCTCAGATCTCCCGGATTTCGAATTCTCGATCGAAATTCATCTGCAGTTCTAAACATAACGACTGATAAATAATAAGTAATTTAAAATTATTAATCTTTTTGAGCACTGAATAATTTTTTTCCCGCACTTCAATATTCAGATTATTCGGAGAACAAAATACCGTTACAGCTCTTACAATATATACCTAGTTAATAGGTTAGGTTAATTTTTCGCTTTTTAAACTGCTCTTTTGTTTGTATACTATCTAGTCCAGTTGTTGAAGGTAAAAATGGGCTAGTACCTCCGAATTTCAACCCTCATCGATTTTTATTAAAATTAGAAATTCAGATCATCTTTTTCTGACTTGCGTTTCTTGTTTTTAAGGGGTGAAAACTACCCCGTCGTGAAAAAAATAAAATAATGCAGGTTTATTAATTTTATGGATTTACATATTATTTAATAAAGTAGAATACGGCTTTTTTCATATTCTCGAACATGATTTACGATGTAGGTATTCCAAATTTTCAACCTTAAAAATGCTCTCTTGCTATGAATTCACTCATACTTCATTCGGCCGCTTTCCGACGCAACGCCTTATTGCAGGTTGTGACGTCACAGCTCGTTTCGAGCCGCTTCAATTTTTTCGCTGTTTAGATCCTTCATACTGATCGCGCGAAATTAGATATCTTGTTCTTTTAAGTACACGTATTATTACAACGGTACGAATCTTTTTTAGCATTATTTTTATTTTTAAAATTTTAGGCATGTTCCCTATTCTGGTGGGGTTTCATCGCACCTACGAAAAATGTACTATAAGTTTTTCCAAAATAATGTATCGGTTTTCCGTTATTCAACGTTGAATAGTTCGAACCAAGTAGTTGCACAAAGAGTCTCAATGAGTCATAAAAAATGACAATCTCGTTCAATCTCCAATCTCTTCAAATTCGAATCTCTTAGTTTTTTATAAGTTTCATTTTTGGTTATTACAACTTTTTTGTTAGAACGCGAAGTTTTCGAGTTATTTGAGAAAAACCATCCAAAAACATGCATTTTTAACATGAAAAAGTTTTCAATCGCGAATAAATCGAAAAATATCGATCTGTCGAAAGAACTTTATAGAACATTTAGTACTCAATTTCCGGAGTTATTTTGAGCGAAAACACTCCCGCGGAGGGGTGGCAACCACCCTCAGGGTAAAAGGTGTTCATTGCTCATTTTGCTCATTGAGCCATCTCCTAACTACTTACCAAATTTCACGTCAATCCGTCAAGATGATTCAAATAATTCGGAGCGGAAATCCCTCAACGACTGGACTAATTGATACATTTTATAAAATCTATGTGACGTTGTACTACTGTATTGGATTTTATATTAAGATGTAATTGTTCCATGAATAGAGAATAAATAAATATTCACAACTTTTACAGATTAATAGTAAGGACTGGTGCAAATTTGGCGCTACTGGAGGCAAATGCAATATGAAGTGTGAAGGTAAAGTAATAATAATAATAATACTAATGGATTCTTTGTTGTATATGCAAGATGTACCTAAAACGTAGGACAATATAAAGCAACTATTCAGTGTATAATATCTTCATTGTTCAATGCTTTCTTAACCGCAATCCATTACACATGGTTTCTCAGGCACTGCTGTGCTGAAATACTGAAAAATTATTTTTCTGTTATATATTCTGAGAAATAGTCTCAGAGACCGGTAAAAAAATTGACAATTTTTTTATATAGGTTACGGTAACGTTTGTTATTTATTTAAGTACATAATATTACAATGATTTACAATTTTTTATAACTATATTCTTCTTGTTAGTGAATTTTTTTATTAGTATAAGCGATATGCAGCGTTGCACGATTGGGCAATAAATCTTGTAAATTGCAAAGTTAATATATTTTTTTGTATTAACTTTGTATTTATCATTGTAGGTTTAAAATACAGAAAAAACAGAATGGCCTTTAAAAAGCAGAATGTGAATGTGAATGAAGCCCTTGATTTATAATCAGAAATTAGTTCTCAAAAATATTATAGTTCTGATTAAATCGGAATAGGTGGTCACCTTATATATAAGACGTTATTTTACTGCTGATTCATGACGCTTGCTTTAGTATTTGTAAACGAAAGTTTGCAAAAAATCCACAATTACTGTTTACGTTATTCTTTAACATTATTCTTACAGATTGCTACTATCTAATATCAACACAAAAATTATTTCCTACAAAAATAGAGCAAATTATACAGTGCGATAGAAAAATAACGGGTAAATGCAATATTTCCTAAGACTGACGTTTCTGTCTATGTCAATGTGGATCTCTGTCTTTCTGTCTGCCACCAAAATATGCGGAATTACAAATAAAATTCTACGTGTCCAAGGATATTAGATTGTATAAAAGGAGGTCAGATATGCCAGATTATATATACGTAGTATTCAAGAAGATATTAGTTATTTTCGGGACGCTGATTGCAGTAGATCGAACGACGCCCAGCAGAGTTCGGTTAGAAATCGAGCGCGGAAAAGGCATTTTCTGCACGTGTAAGGTACAATATTTTTCCTACGACCGGTCATTAAACTAAAAAAATATTTGGAAATAAAAATTCAAACTTTCCATCTGTACAATTTCCTACTGTGTTTTGGTTTAGTCTCAAACTTCCTACGCTTCATACCAATGCTATGATTTAAAAAAATGTAATTTCCTACCAAACAATAAAAATATTACAAAATATAATAAATATCCGAGAGAAAAATTACAAAAGAAAACTTTAATTTAGTAGCCTGTCTATCTATGTTACCTACCACAGGAACGACAAAACAATAATTTACATTGTAACAATTTCATTTACAATTTAATAGCATTTTATATATTATGATTACTATGGACTAAGAAAAGTGAATTTTGCACACCCCAAAACATAGTTGGAGCGGCAAACTGGATTCATGGATTGGAAAAATGATAGCCAGATAAACTCTTCGTCGGAAAACGTTCTTTTGGCTTATTGTTACATTCACTTATCGACTACTCTCTTCCTTTAATATTCATGATTAGATCTTAGGGTATGTATATTGAGAGTTTAGTTGCGGCACATTTGTGTTGTGGTATTCTCACCTTTTTCATAGGTTTTGCATGTGGTGAGGTGAACTTTTATAGCATGCTCGTAGGAAAAACAATTTTATACACATTAAAATACAAAAGATGACAACCGATAAATGCATCTAATTTTGTACAGATGGACAAGTTGGCTTTTAATTATTTTACATGTACAGGGTAAGTCTCTTAAGATTGACACACCCTTATCTCACTTATCCTTTGCCGATTTGACTCATTCAAAAAAGGAGTGGACGCGGTTTTTGATGGATTTTTATAATCTGAGCACGGATATTAAAAATCTCGAAAGATATACAGGGTGGAAAATAAAACATGATTTTTTTAAAAGGAACACCCCGTATATTTTTATACCAAAATAATGTCCTTAATTTTCTGAATAAAAAAATATCTGATTGTTATATAATCACTCCACCTGTTCGTGAGATATTACTAAAAACTTTACAGATGTCAATTATAAAAAAAAACATATCAAGATACCTCTGGAAACAATGCCATTTATTGAGATAATAAATAAATAATATATAAGTGACAATAACAGTAACGAGTAATAACAATAAACAACATAAGCCTAATAAAAACAAATAAAAGTCAATATTAATACAGTAACACAATAGAGTAACACAATTTTATTTATTTACACGTAACGTAATTAAATATTTTCCACGTAACCACCACCATTCTGAATACACATTTGGCATCGCTTTATAAAATTGCTTCTCACCCTTTGAAATATATCACCATTTTGGTTTAATTCCTCAATTTTTACACGTATGCATTCTTTTAACTTATTCATATTATTAAAAATCCCAGTTTCGTATATATCTTGTTTTATCATACCCCAGAGAAAAAAATCCATAGGTGTTAAGTTCGGACTTTTAGCTGGCCAATGTATAACACCGTGCATTCCTATCCAAATAGGATATTTTCTGTTTAGGTATTCGGTGACGTTCCGTGCAGAGTGTGGTGGTGCTCCATCCTGCTGCCAAATAACTGATCTGTTGTCAACTAAATTAATATTATCTAAATAATTTTCAACTGGACGCTGAAGAATATCCATATAACGTTGTGCATTTAAGGGCCCATTTATAAATACAGGACCTACAATAGCATCCTCGTGGATGCCGCACCACACGTTTACAGTTTGGTATCCTTTTTTTTAATTTTTTTTACAATATTCCTCTATTCTATCAAGTATGTCTCTGCAGAAGGTTAACCTGTCTTGAAGGTTGTTGTCGTCTAAATATTGAACGGGCAAAATGGTTTAAAATTATGGCGATGTAATATTTTTATCACACTTTTTTGTGATATATCCAATTCTATTGCTGCGACATAGGATGATTTGGATGGATTTTCAGCAAAATATAATAACGCGTTGAGTTCTGTGTCTTCTCCTGTTTTTGTTCTTCGCCTTTCCCTTTTCTTGTCTCTCAGAGATTCGGTATTCCTAAACTTTGCATAAATGTTTTTAAAACTTCATTTTTGGAAGTAGGTAGCCTTTCTCGAAATAACCTAACATACTCCCTCCGAGCAAGAGACTTATTCTTGTTGCACTGAATATAAATTTCAAGTAACTCTTTTCGCTCTTCCAATGAATATACCATTTTCAAAATAACTTGCTTCTTTACGAACACTACGTATTTTTGACGCTAATATCTAAGAGAGTGAACTACTATCTCACAAAAAAACTGGATGACATCTGTCAACAAATAAACAATGCAAATATGCATTGTTTCCAGAGGAATCTTGATGTTCTTATTTTATAATTGACACCCGTAATGTGATAAGTTTTTAGTAATATCTCACGAAAAGGTAGAGTGATTATATAACAATTACACATTTTTGGATTCAGAAAATTAAGGACATTATTTTGGTCTAAAAATATACGGGGTGTTCCATTTAAAAAAATCATGTTTTATTTTCCACCCTGTATATTTTACGAGATTTTTAATATCTGTTCTCAGATTATAAAAATTCATCAAAAACCGTGTCTACTTCTTTTTTGAATGAGTTAAATCGGCAAAGGATAAGTGAGATAAGGGGGGTGTCAATCTTAAGAGACTTACCCGGTACGTATATATTTACCCTAGTTATACACAATATATATGAACCTAAGTTTACCAAAAATATTTGCAGATCAAAGGCAATTTATTACTAATTTACGTCAGCATGAATTTTAAAATGTACAAAATTAACAATACGTAATATCGCTTGCAAAACTGTCAGCAAAATATATGGGCATTTACATAGAAACACTAATGTTAACTCACGGTAATGTAATGGTAATGCAATGCTTAGGTATTGTTACTACTTCTCTTAATTAGAGTACAATAGTTCTAGTGGAATGGTTCTGGGTTTCCAAACAGACAACCCAAATTCAAATTTTTGTTTGCCCAATCTATCAAGTCATCTACCCTTATCATTTTGGCATGGTTTGTCCAGACGGGGTCAAAAGGGGAAGGGGACGATCAACTAAAAACATGGGAAAATAGTTTTTACTTCATATCTGGGCGGCTTTTTACTTTACAAAAACAAAGTTCATATAAAAAATTAAGAATACGACAAAACACACACGCTCATCGAAAGCTGAGTGAAATCGGATAATTAGTTCGCGCCATATCGCGAATCGTAGTTGCGAAGGCTCAATTTTTGTATGAAAGCGCTATTATGATGGAATTATGAAGCTTCAGGCTGAGGGTGGTGGGATAATTAGGGGGTGGTGGGATAATTAGGGGGGGGGGGGAAACGAAATTGGTAAAATGCTCTGAATTGATAAACTTGTCTGAATATTGACGGCTCTTAAACATTCAAACGGCTTTTTCTTGGTTTCTTCAGACTCTATTCGATGGCATTACTGAATATTTTTTGCTGCAAACAAACGCCTAGCGCGTAAAAATATCATTTCTCTGTTTTTTCAAACTGTGTTTCCCATATAAGGGAAGGGGTTGGGGGACATGATTTTTTTACCGATCGACAGCTTTTTTTTCGATCTTTATAGCTCAACTAGATCAGAATTGGATGATTAGGGGGGGAGCTAGGGGACTTTTACTATGAACCAGGAGAACGGAGAGGAGCGGGGGCTCCGGCCTACCGCAAAATCATGGGGACATTTTTTTCTTTTTCTCTGAATATTGACCGATCTTAAAAAATCAAATGGCGTTGTGTTCGTTTTGTTTGTGTTTAATTGACTTCAAAAAAGGAGTAGGTTTTGAATTCGATTCGTACATTTTTTATGTATGTTTATCCATTATTCTGGAGCGGTTTAAAAAAATTGGATGATATTTACTGGATACTATAGGGTATCATCGGGAGTAGTTCCATTGCAATTTCAACCAGTTAGTACTTTCGGTTATAATGGATGTAGTTGCCAACTTTGTTATTTTAAATGAAATCATATATTATTGAATTTTCAAAAATTTTATTGAAGGTCAACCAAAAATATGTAACGTATACTATACCAAAAGTAAAGGCCTTCTGAGATATCTGACACTTTATAAAAAAATTGACATATGTATGTGTTTGTAAGAATATTTAAAACTTTTTTTAATACCACTTTCACACTTATTTTTGACATGTGAAAGAGCAGGATCTGAAGTACCTTCCACAAATAAAATAATTTAAAAAATAAAATACAAAGTGTTTCATTTCTTCCGTTACATTTGATCTACTGCAGACCATCAAAACTTTTTTAGTTTAAACGGAACATTTAATATTTCTAACCCCAAATTACGTATAAATAAATTTCCTATGGGTTGTTAATAGGATTCTATTGGGTGTGGTTATAACTTTTTCAGACATTTACAATTTTGCTAGATTGATAACCATCTCCAGTAAAAATGCTGTGTAAACTTTATTTTACTTCTATCTGTCTATATCTTGTCTGCTGTGGCGGCTGTCAAAGTTGTCAAATTTCTTGAAATCAAGTCAATCTAACGTTATAACTCTTTGGTTTACCACCACGCCAACTACCCACGCCCATAAATGTCACGTGCCGCGGATGCCTTATTGTGTGTGGTGTTGTAATATCAGAATTTTTGACAATATATTTGATGCTACTTGCATGATGCATGATACTTGCATGATCTATGAATCATGATTTAGGTAATGTGCATCACTTTATCTTTTCCTGTTTTAAATACCACTTGTTTATAATTTGTGAATTGTCGCTGTTTTTTTTATATTTTGACTGCTACAAGTGAATTTATAGTTTTTTTAAGGAATATATTTGTTTTTATTTTATGATTTATTTTATGACGACAAAAATTATTTGTAATGTTGGTCAAATAAACTATTAAAAAAATACTGTAGTATATTACTGGATAGGGCTGGAACCTTTGATGTAACTATAACACTCGGAGTAGGTGCCACAAATTCCAAAACACTTTCACTTCGCTCGACGTGCGTTTCGCCAACCAAGTTGGCATCATCCGGAGACGATTAAAACTGAGTTTTAATGAGTTACCTACTCTTCATTGTACCATGAAGTAAAGTAGACAGGAAGTGAATTAGAGTAAGTTTTTTTCATATGCCTGTTATTTTCTGGCAGTAACATTTGCAATTTCTGCCAGTTCTGGAAGCATTACGCAACTCCTCTTTGTCAATATCAATAGACCAAGATGCTAGCCCAGCTTGTCCAAATAATATAAGAGATCCTTTTTCCCCTTTATGTTCAATTTGTCTCTTACCTTACATTCGTATATCTAGTCTTTGTACTAGATAGACACCCTAATTTTTGCTCGGATTAAGTCCATATTTGATGCCAGTTCTTCTATCATTCTGGCAGTGTGTCTCCTTTTCAATAATAATAACGTATTTATGTTACATTAGTTTTGGTAGAAAAGATTCAAAAGGACAAAACAGTTTTGGTCAATAATAGTAAAATGTTATGGGCATGATTTTAAAGATGGGACCTCGAAAAAATTTTGAAAAAAGTCAACATTGAAAATGTAAAAGGGAATAAAATTCAAAGCTACGCAACAAATTATAAAAGAACCCCGAATATTTCCACAGCTGAGATTCAAAGTTTTAGGTAGTCTAGAGAAAGTAACTGGCACTTGGTGTGATATATTTATCAAGCCACTAGCCCATGAAACAAAAAAATGGAAAATTCACCTGTCTATGTTTAATATTTTAGTAATAAAGCACTATTTTTTCGCTAATATGTGCTAAATCTTGAACATTATACGTTTAGATGGTAAATTCGTTTGTGCCGAGATCTTTTATTTTTTTATAATGTAAATTTATTGACAGAAGCGCTACTCCGAAATTTAATACATTTACCGATTAAGATAAAAACAATACTATCCCTATAGGAAATTTCCCGTTCTTTGAATTAGCATAATCAGAATTTCGGTAAAATTAACCTTTCATGCAGACAAATGCGTTTCAATATGTAAGGGTTGATTTCACCCCGTTCCTGCAACCTCTAATGACGACTTTTGCGATTTTTTTAATTTGGCCTGACAAAAATTACCATCCCTATGCAAAATTTCAGCTCCCCGATGCAGATACAGGTAATTTTTCTTCTCTGACAACTGTACTATTGAAGGTCGTCACAAATCCCATTTGAATTTATCCATAATCAGATATCTATCCTTGATGCGAAATAACTATAAGCAATGGGAAATTAATATAACTACGATGTAAGCACCCTAGATAAATAATTGTAGCCTAATTTATTTTTTCTACAGATTTAATAAACGAGAATATAATCGACGACTCGGCTTGTGCAAGAAAAGTCGAGAAGGAGCTGGGTTTCCGAGCTTGGGAAGGATGGGTGAGGAGCTGCTATCGCCGGACTCTATCCATCCCAAATTGCTAATACATGTTTGCCGCAGCCGTCAAAACTCAATATCTATATGTATGCAAATTATTAACTATTTTATCGAGGTATAATAAACATTATCAGGGTTTTACTGCAGCGTTGTTTACAACATAATAATGTAGCTAATTAGAATGTATAATATTTGCCAACTGAATGAAAATTTCAAGGTGGCATTATTGTAATGATCTGTATCTTATAGTTTAAATTAAACTTTTCTAATTGTACCTAGCGATAAAATTTAGAATATTATCCATGTAAATCTAAATATACTGTAACGCTTTAATTTGTATATATACTATTCAGATGGGCCCAGGGACGGCTATGTGTAATAAATTATTTATGTGTGCTAAATGTATAGGGTAATTATGTTACGCTGGCGAAACATGTCCTAGTGTTGGTCAATTTCTTGATTCCTTAAATACTTATGTCTTAGATGTACATAATAAATAGTTAATTCAAAAAAAATCGGCGTGCAGCAGAGTACACGTGATAGGAGTGAATACTTCTTTACCGACTCGTTGAGAGAGTGACATATAGAGAGAGAAAGACAGAAAAATTGAGGTATTGTACATATTCCCATTATGGCAACTGTAACTGAAGTGTGACACATATGTTCGTGATTCTAAATGGTGTCAATTTCTCGAGAATATAGCATCGTTGTTCTTGATTTAGTCGTGGCAATGTTCCGTTATTCATATCTAAACCAAATTTCTCCCTAAGCAAGTGAAATAGTGGCAAGGACGCATCCTCCGCAAAAAGATCATCATCCATTTGTATCAGATTCGAAAGCCCAATCCAGATATATCCAGTAGGACTTGCATAAGTAATATTGTATACCTGGTTAATTCCGATTCTGTACGATCGTTTATAAATTATAACAAAATTACTTTCCGCTTTAGAACACTTGTGGGGCATCGTTGCCCAAGTCAAAGCTGTATTCGATATATCTGTTTCTCTCTCTCTCTCTCACGCATATGCTTTATCTCACTTGTGAGACGAAAATGTTATAAATTATGTCGTGAAAAAAAATCACTATCATACGGCTAAAGAAGTAATCACTTATATATATTTATATTTATATATTATTATTATATCACAATATAATAATAATAATAATATGCCGCCCTCCTACCGCACTAGTATCTAAATTCCCAGATCACCATGGTGGTTGGAATGAGGGGTACAGATAGTATGAGTATTACATTTTTGTTTCGTGGAAATGTATCCTGTCAGGCCTCTTAAGCCTCTGACTCACTTGACGAGACGTGCTAGCGTTAATCAGTGATCACTCTTCACGGCCGTGAAGTGAGCGGTCACTGGGCCATCATGTACCTTAAGCAGATGGAGCTATCTGAGGAAATCCATCCCACCCTTGTACCCCCGAGAACACCTATCATCAAAACCACAAGCCTAATAATGACCTGGATGGAACCTGCAGAGTTCGAAGAGAAGATTTCGATATTTAGGCTGTTTTCCTCCTCTTTTAAGCTGACAATCATCAATACCTAACATCGTCTTTGTTTGGTGGACAAGGAGTACTATGAGTCAAGCTTATTTGCCCGTATTAGCCTGACGTTGGGGAATGAGTAGTTCCTATTGATTCGCCATTGTTCTTTCTTCACAATGGCTTCAATATCTCCTATCCTTCTATCTCATCTATACCGAACGAATGCCGCATTATGTAGAAGAACATGCGCCGGCACGGCGCGGCGTGCTGATAACATGTGCATGGCGGTACCTGTTGTCATGCAACGGGCCCTTCAACTGCGTTACCCATGACGCAGTTGCGGTACGAATGCTTTGCACAGCTCAGCCTATTGGAAAAGTATCTTCTATGTTCTTAAGGAAGATAGAGTGCAATGGCATATCCATAAGCTTCTGCTAATTGAAATTGTGTTCTGCAGTTCTAGGATTCCTATTTCAAGTCTAAAATAAGTTC
>CAXKVY010005532.1:0-20000 GCA_964058915.1 Tetropium fuscum | reverse complement strand
AAAATTTAATTTTTTTTTACATTAATGTGTAATATTTTCTGAACGGAATGATATATTCACTAAATATTTTACATATATCTTAACCTGCATAGGATCAACATGTTGTATTGTTCCTGTCGAAAATACTATAGTGGGTGTTACTTTTTTCGGGTACTTCGACTATTCTGCATAATAGAACTTTTTTTTCGTACGCCACTGACATTATCTGATACATATTTCTAAAATAACGGCCCCTTAGTAACAATTTTGATCTCTTGTAATTTTGCTCTAACTATGACAGTTCTCGAGATATTGGCCGTTGTTTCTCTGACAGTGTAATGTCGTTATTATAATTTTTTTTTCTCGAATTTTCTTTATGACTTATAAACGAACGCTTAGATTTTTTCATGTTTGGGGGATAATGCCTATTAATTAAGGCGCATAAAACAAGCGGTAAGAATGTTCAAAAACTTGCACTAGTGGCGGGGTGGAAGGGGTGCTCCACCCCTTTCGTAAACAGAACTTCTACGCCAAAGACTATTTAAAAAAAAATGTTATTTTCATTATCTACATACAGTTTAACAAAAATAATGTCCCTTTTTCTGTTTCGAAATTCCTGTGCGTTTCCTAGTTATTTTGATTTTTAGTGTTAACTTAGTGTTTATTGTTATTATGTATTATTGTTATTGTTAGTATGTAGTTATTTTGATTTTTAGTGGTACTAAATTAAGTAATTTATTTATTAGCAATAATAATTATCGGCTAAATATTTATTTCTTTCAACGAAACCTACCTAAATATGGTTTGTTAAGGATTCTAAAAAGCCGAAATCTCTTTATCTCTTTCCAAGTAATTACAATTACAAAAAAAAACATTAGATGAGCATTGATGTTAATGTTTATGGAGATATAAACATTTTTGAATTTATAGCAATATTTAATTAACAATAATAATTGTGGAATAAATAACAATTGTTAGCAATAATGATTTATAAATAACAATTACAAGAATTAATAACAATAACACTAGTACCTACATACATAAAATTAGATACTTTGTTCAAAATGTAAACCGTTCTTCTCAATACACATTTCACTGCGACGTATCATAGAACGTCTTAAGTTAACTAAATGATGCACCCTTATTTCATTGCAAGCATCTCTAATGCGATTTTGAAGTTCCTCAAGTGTATTAACCGGAGTGGTATACACTATTTCCTTAATGAATCCCCACACAAAAAAGTCAAGTGATGTTAAATCGGGGGATCTGGGAGGCCACGCCACTGGACCTCCACGACCTATCCACCTCCCTGGATAGTTATTGTTTAGCCAATTTCTTTCATTTCTGCCATAATGGGCCGGGCACCCATCAAGTTGAATCCAAGACTGTCTTCTTAAATTCAAAGGAATGACTTCCCATATATTACCATGGTGTTCTTCTAAAAATTGTAGGAAATTTTCTGAATTTACACGTTGTGGCAAGAAATAAGGTCCAAACACGTGGTTGCCGTAAATTCCAATCCAGACATTTGTACTAATTTCATGTTGAAAACTTCGTGGTCGAATGGCATGTGGGTTCTCATATGCCCATACATGCAGATTGTGAAAATTTACTATACCACGACGAGTAAAACAAGATTCATCAGTCCACAGTATATTGGATAAGAAATCCCTATTATTTTGAATGGAGTTAAGAACCCACCTACAATAAGTAAGTCTTGGTTCAGCGTCACCTGGACATAAACCTTGAACAGGTTGAAAATGATAAGGGCGTCTGTGATCCCGTTTTAAAACCCGGGAAATTTTACTTTGGGAAATACCAAGAGCAATAGCAGCACGTCGAGTACTTGTCGTTGGGTTCCTATTAAATTCCCGCAATATACGGTCTCTATCTCGTCCACGGTTGTTCTGTCGGCCCCCGGGTACATTTTTCAAACCCTGGTTAACAAATCGACGGTGGATACTCGCAAAAACGGAATGATGAGGTTGTCGTCTATTTTGAAATCTTCTTCGATACTCCCTAGCTGCGTATCTTGAATTCCCATTTGCGAACCCATAAATAAAATGAATGTCGGCTTGTTCGCTATTTGTAAATGTAAACGGCATGTTACACTAATTAAAATCTGGCAAATCACATAAAATAACTTTTTAATCTTAGAAATAATAATTAATAACAGTGAAAATATTCAAGATGAATCAAAATTGTTTGTAGATAAACTTGTAATACGTCAAACTGTCGTTTCAAAATATGACATAATGCTTACTTGTTTTCCAAGGAGTATAATATTTTGTTGCAATTATTACGTACAGTTACAAATACGCTAGTTTTAAATGGAAATTATTTAGCAAACAACAACAAAAATTGAAACAGAAATTGGTACATGCACAAGTTTAATAAAACTTAAAGGAAATTTTTAAGACTTTTGGCAACTGCACAATAATCTATTGTATTGTAAGTACATTTGTAATTTAACAGATTTCAACATATAAAAGTATTGTATTTGAGTAAGGCTTGATATAACAAATATTTATTTTGACTACATTGGAAAAAGATAAAGAATAAGAGATTTCGGCTTTTTAGAATCCTTAACACACCATATTTTGGTAGGTTTCGTTGAAAGAATTAAATATTTAGCCGATAATTATTATTGCTAATAAATAAATTACTTAATTTAGTACCACATCAAACACTAAAAATCAAAATAACTAGGAACCGCACAGGAATTTCGAAACAGAAGAAGGGACATTATTTTTGTTAAACTGTATGTAGATAATGAAAATAACAGTTTTTTTTAAAATAGTCTTTGGCGTAGATGTTCTGTTTACGAAAGGGGTGGAGCACCCCTTTCACCCCGCCACTGTGCAAGTTTTTGAACATTCTTACCGCTTGTTTTATGCGCCTTAATTAATAGGCATTATCCCCCAAACATGAAAAAATCTAAGCGTTCGTTTATAAGTCATAAAGAAAATTCGAGAAAAAAAATATAATAACGACATTACACTGTCAGAGAAACAACGGCCAATATCTCTAAAACTGTCGTAGTTAGAGCAAAATTACAAGAGATCAAAATTGTTACTAAGGGGCCGTTATTTTAGAAATATGTATCAGATAATGTCAGTGGCGTACGAGAAAAAAGTTCCATTATGCAGAATATCCGAAGTACCCGAAAAAAGTAACATCCACTATAGTATTTTCGACAGGAACAATACAACATGTTGATCCTATGCAGGTTAAGATATGTGTAAAATATTTAGTGAATATATCATTCCGTTCAGAAAATATTACACATTAATGTAAAAAAAAATGAAACTTTAACACCTTGTATCTTCCTTAGGAAGCTAGATCGGCCATATATTTATAGGCACTTTTCTTTTTAAAAACGTGCATTCTATCCCCTGTTAAAGTTTGTCTACAAAAAACTGACTCACCCTGTATATATATATATATATATATATATATATATATATATATATATATATATATATATATATATATATATATATATATATATATATATATATATATATATATATATATATATATATATATATATATATATATATATATATGTTATATTGCTTGCCGCAATAATAACTTTTTAAAAAACTTTATTACAGAAAATGGATAGTTGCAACTATCCTGACGAAAAATAAATATGAGTGAGTTAAATTTAGACTTTACTGTTTGAATACAGATACTACACTAAATACAATTTGCTTTGAAATGTTCTTTTATAAACTATATAATGCAAGTTCAGCATGCAGGTGGGCAAGCGACAGCTTGGTCAACGGCTATTCTGCATTATGTGCTGATAAGCGAAATATAATGCCATGAGAAAGGATGTGTCATATAATATTTACTGATATGGAAATCTTATCTGAGTAACGCTAAATAATAAAATGTAAGTTATTATAAGCTGCTATGAGTTTCATATAACAACTCCCTTCTTATAAAAAAAGTTGATGTTATACATCGACTTTTAAATTCAAGTTACATAATACGAAATATTGAAATAATAAAACTAGATAAAATACAGATAAAGAATATTTTAATTATATAATATAAAATGATAAAAATAAGTTCTTTTCAAAAATGACACTGAGATGCACTAGTTTTTCAACTGTTCACTTCGATGCACTCTTCGTCGATTTCATCTTCGCGGTGTATGGGTGGTCTTCTCCTTGGAAGTAGCCTGGTGAGGACACTAAAGCGATTTGGTGGAGGTGGAGGTGATCCAGATGCTACAATGGATAGTCTTCTTCTTCGTCGGTATTTGCAGGATACATATAAAATTATAATGCAAATAATAAGCGTAATAGTTAGATAGGTAAACCACGAATAGTGTTTTTCGATGAAGGGTTGGTTAATGATGTCATCTAAGTCTCTGGAATATTGGTCGAGTTTATGTTTCGCAATTTCCAATTCTTCCACGTTGAGGTTGTTAAGCTTTAGTGGTTTAAGCTCTGGCAACTTTAGTTTGTCTGGCATTTTGCTGCAACAGTCGAATGGAATTAAGACTGGATGAGGGTTGTAATTTGTTTCCAAATACTCTTTGGTGCTTGCTTGGACCTTAGTGATCCCAATAAAGGCACTGCAGCCAGGTTGTAATTTCAGGATTGAGTTTTTGTAAATAAGTTCTGTTACTGAACTTTTCTTGGGACAGCTTATCGTGATGTGTAGAGGTTCAGAGATGATGGTTAACCACATATTAGCTTCAAGCTCTTGGACATTATAGCCTTTACTTAATATCAGTGAAGTAATACAGTTTTCTGGTATCCTTTGTAGATTTTTAAATAAGCGTGCTTCACAGGTAGCGTCGTTATCAATTGGGTATGCAAATAAGTTTGAACATAATTTTGTGCCATAATTTAGTGGTTTGCAAATACTTGGATCAGGAACGGGTACATACATCAAAGTCATCGTCTTTCGCGATATATTTATTTGTGATAGGTAAAATGTGATGTAAACCAGTTCTATTATCCAAAATAGGAATGGGATACAAATGATAGAGGGTGTACGTTTGTTGTTCTACCAGGGGTATTCTTAAAACAAATACTAAATCTGAATTGGATTGAAATGCTTCTAGTTCTATTATGTCTAGATACTGAGCAATGTTTGAAAATCTGACAGGTAAAGGTAAATTATTCCTATGTAAATTTTGAGAAATTTCTTGTAATGAGGTAATTAGATCTCCTGGGGTAATAATAGAAGTATGGATTATTTTTAAACGTGCAAATGTCACGGAGTTTAAAATGTCATTTAAGTTATCTTCAATGTACAAGTAACTTTCCATGAGTTGTTCACAAATTCCTAGAAATTTTAATTTCATGTAAATAGAATCAGTTTTATCATTTATACTGATAATAGAGTTTTCTATTTCTTTAATGTCTCTATTGAATGTTTCTTCGTCAACACGCAACCTTTGGATAGTGATGTTAAAATTTTTGATGACCGAAGTTGTGACTGAAATTTCATTTTTAATTAAATTTTCTAGTTGATGTTCATCATTGTTCAATTTATTTATACAGTTAGAGTAATATTCTCCATCTGATGCGTCAAGATTACCAGTAAGTGATTTAAATACAGAACCTATACCATTAATGAGTCCGCGTTTATAACGTTTGGTGTCATAAAAGACTTCGTTAAATTTGGATCCAATGGAGGTTGAAATTTGGTTTAAAAGGCTGATATGAGATTTTACTTCTGTTTGAAAAACGTTGAAATTATGGATAGCGGGATTAAACATGTTTAGGATTTGAGATAGGATCTTGTCATTGTTGTCAAATGCTAATTTGATGGATGTTATGTTTTTATGTACCAAAAGTGTCCATTTGTCGTGAGTAATGTCAATCTTAGTGTCTTCGTGATAGTATACTCCTACGGTGTTATTAATTGGGATTATCGTGTATTGTGAAGCTACTGTTCCGATCAGCAGAAGAAACCTGAAAATAAATTAATTTTCGTAGTAAGGCTTCATTCTGTCAAAATTTACTTTTGTTTTGTTTTTGGTTTCAAGATTAACTAATATTGCAGAATTTTGAAATATTTGAATTATCTCAAAGGGACCATTAAATTTGTTTTGCAATTTATCTTTAATTTGTGATTCTTTTACGTAAACCTTGTCTCCTACTTGAAATTCGTAACGATTCTCGGGGACATGTTTATCGAAGCGTACTTTAGCTTTTTCTTTATGCGTCTGGGTTCGAGATCGGGCAACTTTATAATAATGAGATATTCTGTTATTGAGGTCTCGTATATATTTTGTAATCAGGTCTTTTTCGTTGTACAATGTCTCAGGGGGTCTACTGGATGTGTGTCCAAAAATTAACTCAAACGGTGTAAATCTGTGCGTTTTGTTTGCTGAATTGTTGTAACAGATTACAGCGTAAGGGAGGATGTTAAAAGGATGTTCGTCTGGGTTTTCTGCGAGGTGTACTCTTATCATTTCGGTAAGAGTGGCATGAAATCGTTCTAGTGATCCATTTGATTGAGGATGACTAACGCTTGAAAGGGTTAATTTGACGTCGTAGAGGGTACATAAATCACGGAGTAGGCTATTGTCAAATTCACGGCCATAGTCGCAGTGAATCCTTAAGGGTGTACCATAGTGTTGAAAGTATAGCAATAAAGTATTGACTATTGATTTACTTGTTTTGTCTTGAAGAGCATAAGCTTGAGTAAATTTTGTAAGCTCATCTCGGATGGTCAGTGCGTAATTTCTATTTGGTGCTTCGAAAACGTCTATGTTTATACGTTCGAAAGGCGTCTTTGGTGTTTCGGTAATCACTAATGGGTTACTGAGATTTTTACGACACACTTTTGATTTTTGACAAATTTCGCAATTTTTGATAAATTTCTCTACGTCTTTGGTTAAGCCAGTCCAATTGTACTTTTCTTTAATCCGTCTAATGGTTTCATTTATACCTCTGTGTAAATTATTTTTACCTGAGTGATGTTGGTCTAGTATGATAGGAATTTCGTCTTTGTCTGGTGTTTTGACGATATTTTGGCAAATAACTAATTTTAAATCTTGTTTTCTACATGAAAGGTTTGAGAGAGATCAATTTCGTTTTTTAATTTGTATAATAGGATGAATAAACATTCTATTACTCCGTCGAAAGGCAAAGGGACTATAAAATACCTTCTTTTTCTCACAGATTTGCTAGATACTGTGTTAACTTTATAGGTTGTAAAATCAGGATTTTCCTCAAATATATCTTCTATTATTTTATAATGAAGATCTTCTAACTTATTTTGTTTGAAAAAGGTAATGATATTTTTATGGTCTCGGTCTAATAATTGTTTATTTGTAAATTTTATTTTTGAATAATCAATTAAGGATTTTGTCTTGTATAGGTTAACAAAAGTTTCGAATTCATTTGAAACTTGTTCTTTCGTTATTTCGTCAGAATTAGGTTCATCTTCGTCATTGATTTCTATAGTTTCGTCTTCATCTGAATTGTTTGCGGCTAATATTTTGAAATTTAATTTGGAACATTCTTTAAAATGATTAATTTTTATTCTAGAAAGAGCATCGGCGTTCTTATTGATTTTGCCGGGTTTGTAGACTATTTCGTAATCGTACTCTTCTAGTTTCAAGCGCCAGCGAGCGAGTCTGCTGCCTGGATCTTTGATTGAGAATAACCACGTCAAAGGTCGGTGGTCGGTAACTAGTTTAAACTTTCTGCCAAAAATATACGGTCTGAAGTGTTTTACTGACCATACTATAGCTAACAGTTCACGTTCTATCGTACTGTATTTAGATTCAGCACTACATAGTGTTCGAGAAGCATAAGCGATAGGTAGGTCTTTTCCTATGGGTCCTTGTGAAAGTACAGCGCCAATAGCGTATGCACTTGCGTCTGTTGTTAGTAAAAATGGTTCGTCGAAGTTAGGGTAAATTAAAATTGGAGAGGATATTAAAGCTTGTTTCAATTCGTTAAACGAATTTTTGCATTGAGTATCAAAATGAAATAAAATGTCTTTTTGAAGTAATTTAGTCATTGGTTTTGAGATTTTTGCGAAGTTTGAAATAAAGCGTCTGTAATAACCAGCAAGTCCTAGAAATGACTTGATTTCTTTTTGATTTTTCGGTTCAGGGAAATTTTGAATACAATCGATTTTCGCGGGATTCGGTTTTACTCCATTTTCAGTTATAACATGTCCTAAATACGCAACTTCCTTTCTTAGGAATTCACATTTGTCAGGTTGAATCTTAAGATTCGCTTTCTGAAGACGTTTAAAGACTTCATTTAACCTAGAAATGTGGTCATGGATTGTTGGAGAATAAATAATGATGTCGTCCATGTAAACGAGACAACGTTCATTTTGAATTCCCAATAAAATGTTATCCATCACTCTTTGAAACGTTGATGGAGCATTTTTTAATCCAAATGGCATACGTACAAATTCAAAATGTCCATTTTCGACTGTGAAAGCGGTCTTCTGAATATCTTTAGGATCAATTTCAATTTGATGGAAACCGGATGCTAAATCTAAAGTAGTGAAATATTGGCATCGCCCTAATTGATCAAGTAAGTCTGAAATGTTCGGAAGGGGATATTTGTCGTCTATTGTAACCTCATTTAATTTTCGATAGTCGATGACTACACGCCATTTCTGTTTTCCAGAAGCGTCAATTTTTTTCGGGACTACCCAAACTGGGGAGGACCATGGTGATATTGAATGTCGAATTATACCTTGGTCTAACATTTTTGAGACTTGTGTTTTTACCTCTTCTTTGTGAATTTGTGGGTATCTATATGATTTTGTATAGGCAGGTTTAGCATGATTAGTGTCAATTGCGTGTTTAATTTCGTTTGTAAATGATAATTTATCACCTTCTAAATAAAATATGTCCGAAAATTTAAGACATAAATCTGTTATTAAATCTTTTTCTTCATGATTTAGATGTTCTAATCTTAATTGGTCTAAAATAATTTGTTCACGCTCAAAGTTATCGTTTATAAAATTATCCTGGTTGCTATCATTAATATTTAATATTTGGTTAGAATTTTGAAATGGTTCGAATTTTAATTTGGAAAAATTTACATTTTTCGGCATTGCGTTTGCATTGACAACTGATGTTAAAAATTCACCTTCGTGATTTATTCTTACGATGGAATTTGGAAGTCTTACTCTGTCTATTTCTTGCGCTAACAGTATAGCGTCAGTATTTACTAAGTTACATTTTAATTTAACAATTTGTTCTGTACGAGGTTCTAACGAAATATTGTTAGCAATATCAAAATTATCTGTACATTCATGAAGTGAATTTTCAGTAACTTTGAAAAGTGGAATCGTCTTAAAGTCAGTAATAAGTTGTTTGTTTTTCAAATCAATTATACAATTGTAATGCTCTAGAAAGTCGGAACCTATAAGTCCGTCGAATTCTATATCCAAGTTGTGTATGTATACTTTATGCGGGTTACCAATTTGAAATGGGATAAGTGTTGATTCGTTTATTATAATTTTTTGGTTTGTTATTCCTTGAATAACTACATTTTCCGGGGATCTTTGCTTATAATTTTCGCATGTTTTTTGTTTGAAAATAGTTAAACCAGCTCCAGAGTCAATTAAAATTTTAAATTTATTTGTGATGTCCTTTATATAATAAAGATTTTTTGAGTTTACGGTTAATAGTGGGTTTAGAAAAATATTTGTTCGGGGAAGTTCACTGTCGGGTGGAAATCGTCTAGATTCATTGTTTGTACTTGACTCGTAAGCGTGTCTATTGTTTGGTCCGGGGGATCGTCTTGAAATTGGGGAACTTGAAAATTTCGGTTTTTGTTTGGTTCGGGTTGAGTGTGATTGTCTTCTTGGAAATCATATTGATTAGCTGTATAATCAATTTCATTTGGGTAATTATATTCTGAAAAATCTTGTTGATAATCGCTTTGATTGTCGTACATGTTTGGTTCATAATCATCGATGTTCGAATCGTAGTTAACATGATGGGTTCTTTGTTGTGAAAATCTGTTAACATTTTGGTTTGGTTGAAATGTCGAAGTTTGATTAGCAAATGAGGGTCGTTGGTTAAAATTATTATTTGGTCTCATGGGAGGCCTATTTTGTTGCACGTTTTGTTGAAAAGGTCTTGGATTTTGATTGTATTGATTTGGTTGGAAGTTAGGTCTTTGTATCGGTTGAGAGGTTTGGTTTGAATTATTTTGAAAACTTGGTCTAGCAAAATTTTGCGATTGCGATTGCTGTCTTGCGCGGCACTCATTTATTAAATGACCCGTACGTTTGCAATACGAACAAAGTTTTTGTGGGATCGGTTTCCTTATTTGGTTTGTAAATTGGGTTGTATTCTGAATAATTGGTTTCTGGAATTTCTGATTTTGAAAGTAAGACAATTGTAGTTCCCTACGGATTCTGTTGGTAGCTACATGCATGTCTTTGGGATTACCAGATCTTATTATTTGGCCTAGTTTAGGTTCAAGACCGGCAAGCAATGTATTGAGTGTCATTGTCTCAATTAATTCGGATTGAGCTTTCCTTTGCTCTGGGGGAAGAATTTGTTTTTGTATCGCGGCATGCATTTTTGCATTGTGTGTCTGTAACCGGGACACAAAAGTAAGGGCGGATTCGTTTGATAGTTGGTGGATTCGTTGTAGATCTTGTATCAAAGACGTGAGATCACGCGAATCACCGAAATGCAAATTTAACAAGTGTTTGATTTCTTCCCAAGTGGCTGGGTTACGGGAATTAATCAACTCGGCAGCTTTGCCACGTAACTTGTTTTTTACATGGAGAGTTAGGAGTACTTTTTGATCGGCAATTGCCATGCTGAAGGCAGTATTGCAAGAATTCAAAAATGTTTGCAAGAAAATCTGATTACCGTCGTAATCAGGTACAATGGAAAATATTTCTGATAGTCTGTAGGGTTCTACAGCTAATGCGCGTGCCATTGCGAGAATGTGCAAAAGAAATGTGTACGAGGGTACAAAAAAAATGAAATGTATATTCGCTACGTTGGAATATAGAACTGTTTTGAAAAGTATCGGTTTGATGACTTTTCTCGTTACATAAAATACACAGCAAATACAATTAATGCGAGATGATTCTTTGAAAGTTTGTACTTACATGTAGTTGTTCATGTGCTGGTTGTGTATGTAGGTACGTCTGGACAAGAGATTGGAATCTGCCACCACGGTGAGGGAATCCTCCTTGTTCTGGAAGTCTGGCTCGTCTAGTTAGGCACCATGAAGATGTTCTCCTTGTTCTATAGAGTTGTACTACCAGTTAGGCACCTTGTTCCGGGATGATCCACAGATATCCTACCGACTGCGCCAAATTTGTTATATTGCTTGCCGCAATAATAACTTTTTAAAAAACTTTATTACAGAAAATGGATAGTTGCAACTATCCTGACGAAAAATAAATATGAGTGAGTTAAATTTAGACTTTACTGTTTGAATACAGATACTACACTAAATACAATTTGCTTTGAAATGTTCTTTTATAAACTATATAATGCAAGTTCAGCATGCAGGTGGGCAAGCGACAGCTTGGTCAACGGCTATTCTGCATTATGTGCTGATAAGCGAAATATAATGCCGTGAGAAAGGATGTGTCATATAATATGCACTGATATGGAAATCTTATCTGAGTAACGCTAAATAATAAAATGTAAGTTATTATAAGCTGCTATGAGTTTCATATAACATATATATATATATATATATATATATATATATATATATATATATATATATATATATATATATATATATATATATATATATATATATATATATATATATATATATATATATATATATATATATATATATTATCTTCATTGGGCTAGGTCAGTCTGATCTGCTTCTAATTTATACTTTTTAGTTTCAGGAAATTATTTGAAAGAGGAATACAAAGGAGGGTGTACCGTAAATTTGTATCTGCAAAACCAGACTGTGCTGGGAGCCAGGGTGTATACGATAGTGTAGGATTACTGGATTGTTATTATCCTTTTCTTCTGTTAGCTACAGCATGTATGGTCTGTTATTTTATATTTGCTCTTGAATTAATTGTGCACAAAATTTTAAGGAATCTTAATGTGCCTATAGATTACACACCTTAAGTAAGACTTTCACTAAGTATCTATTTAATGAGCAAAAATTCATGAATAAACATTATATCACGTGGTAGTTATATATCGTTGGGAACTATATTTTTCTCTAAAGAGAGTAAAACCTGCTAAATAATTCTACCTATTTATATAATAAATATTTATATAATAAAACTATCTATAACAATTCCATAAAAATTATTTCGATTGAACAAAAGAAATCTGCTTTATTTTAAGAAATCGTATAATATTTTAATTCAGTATCGCTAGGTGTATTCTTCAGTATTCTTACAATGCAGCAAAAGCGACCATAGTCTAATATAGATAAAGAGCAAATCAGTCTCTCTTTTCTAGTTTGTTGAACTACACGTTGATTACTAGCCGCTTGTGAAAAACCGAGTATGATAAATTTTAACCATTGTGATTTTTTTAGTTATTTCTTTAGCTAACGAATAATCTTAATGTTTTGGACCAGATTCTCCAATTATGTTTTAGGGCCATTTACCTAAGTGACTGGTGCTCTGAGAGTAGTCAAATATATTATAATATACGAACTGTCATTATAGTGGCCTCGAAGGGAAATGATGAAAGGCAACATCTCATGATTAAAATATGAATGTTTTAAGAAAACTAAGAAAATATAATATGCAAATATTAGTTCACATTTTTTCTTAAAATGAAATATATTATTTCGAATTGAACTTGAGATGGCATTCTCTAAAACATGGCACGACACAAAATCCAGGCTGATATTGACAATGAGTTCAATTATATTTTGAACGTTTTCGTATATTCTGTTTCGAGCATCACCTGCATCTCTTCATGGTATTTTTCTCCCCATTTTTTTCAGTCGAAAAAAGGTGTAACTAATAAGATGTCACTTGTGGTATTGCAGTTTTTGTTTCAGAAGATCGATTGGAACATCTAAACGGAACCATAAAAGATCTTTTTTACCTTTTTTTATAAAGGAAACAGACATTCCACAAGCAAATGTCAATAAGGTGGAACCATTATTTTCGGTATTATCTCATCGTCTTTCTGGGGCTTGAATAGTAGGACATAATCTAGTCGGTCCTGTCTACTACCGACATAATATTATATGATCGTTATTGTCACTACGTCGTCCAAGTACAAGCAGACATGAGATTTCAAATTGGGGCCGAGTACTGGGTCCAGGAGAGTTTTGTAATCCAAATGGCATTTGACGAAACTGAAACAGTCCCCTATTTGGTACAGTAAATGACGTGTAAGCCCTAGATGCTTCCGCTACCGGTACAACGGACGCGTTTTAGGAAATGGAAAGTAATCACATCCAGAGAAAATATCTAGTTTTAGCCACATATCTCCATATTGCCGTCACCGTTGAAACATTGTAATATTGCACTATGATTGTTTACATATATCTGGCAAAGGATTTAACATGCATATTATAACAATTAGCAAATACTATAAATGTTGTAAACTTGATGTGACCAATTATATTATATATAAATAATAAAACTATGAATATGTTCATTATATATTTTCCAAATATATTTCAAATAGCCTTGTATTTTTTTGTAGCCTTATGTTTTATGTAAATAATAATTATATTATACTATACTGAAGAGGGTTGGAACCTTTGATATGAAACAAACACTGACGTGGTTTTCCACAAAACGGCCAAACGCTGAACGCTATAGGTACTTGCTATAATATAGTCCCAGATGAGTGAATAAGTCTTAATCCTATATTTAAAAAAATATATCCTATATCCTATAAAATTCTGAAGGAATAACAATTGTATATTCATCGGGGAATACATTATAACAAATTTCAGGCTACCCTAAGGATATAATCAGCATTAACGAAATGTCAAGGATTTGTTAAATTAGCTGTAAATATTGTCGTAAAAAATATATTGGACAAACTAGGCGATCTGTTCAAACAAGATTCAAGGAGCACACGGCCCATCTTAAATATGGAAAAAAAGAAAAATTTAGCATTGTTAATTCGAAATTAACAAATGTAGAAATAGTATGAATAGTGACAAAGGGACTATTCCAAATAGCCCGCTCCTTTGGGCAGTCAGTCATAGATCATTGAACCATGAAATACGATCACTGAGACATGACAATAATTCAGGTATAAATAAGGTACGCTCTTAGCGTTTGTTTGGGTTTTATCAACTTTGTTGGCGAAACGTGCGCCACGTCCGTCCAGTGCGTTGGTGTTTGTGAAAATCCACGTCGACGTTAATTATGCTGTATTTATTAACTATTAGGTATATTGTAGTTTTCTACTCGTATTTCCCGAACCATTGTAGAAAACGGAAAATTGAGGCTCATGATGTCATGATCATGAATATTAATAAACATAATCAACAAACAATAAAAATCAAGTAAATCATGCACCATTAAAAATATATAACACGAACATATATACAGTGCGTTAGAAAAGTAACGGATAAATTCAATATTTCTTAAGACTCACGTTTCTATCTAAAATCCTCAGACACGTCGATTTTTTTGCGCTAGGTGTTCCGGATGTTACGTAATCGATAATTTTTTTAAATAGTAACAATATATTTTTCCGGTCGATCCTTATGGCCGAACTCTTTATGAGTTGGGCAACATAGCACACTATATATTTATTTTGAGAAACAGAAGTTTAAACGAATTAATAAAAATTTAATCATGACAACTCTATGAGTACACAAAAATACCATACTGCTGCATTAAATATAACTAAATATAATTGGAAGAAGTGTGCTATGACTCGCTTGAAACAAAACACTAAGGTGACAGTAAATAATGTTGTTACTGTCAAAAGTGTTGTTAATCATTAGAAGCAAAGATGTTATCCGCAAAAGAAAGAATAGAAATATTAATTATGATAGCCTACGGTGATTTAACCCGAGCACTTAAAGAAGTTTGTGACATGTTCAATTCGAAATATGAAGGTAGGAACGTCAGTCAGTCAACAGTAAGCAGGAGAAGTCTTCCGAGACGTAGGCATACCAGAGTTGTCAATGATGAAAATAGTTTAAGTATTTTGTTGTCCGTCCATGAAAATTGCAAGTGAATATAGAAAATGTATAGAATGAGAACCGGGAGAAGAACGACCAAGATGAACGATGAAGAATTGTTCAAAAATCTGTCCAGATAATACGTGAAAATATTCGCTTGCTGGAATTCAATCTTTCAGCATGCGAGCCCATTCCCCCTACACTCATGACTTTGTTGCACAAACTCGTTCTGCCTGATAAAAAGATATGTTTACTTGAGTGACTATCAACTGAAATGCACATATCTCATGCAATTATGGCAGCAACCAGACCTTGATCTTTCCTTTCAAATAGAAGTAGGTAGAACTACTACGTACACAGAAAATTTGTGTAGAAAATTCTACAAAATTAGCTGCACAAGTTAGGATTTTCCGCACCCTATCATCAGATTCTACATTAATAAAAAGATACCGCAAAAAAAAGCGCGCCAAATACTTTGGAAAAAAGCAGCAAATAAATAATCGTTCAAACACGAGTACAATCTTATTTCACCCTTTTCACAAAATTGCAGAATTTATCTTGGATTGGATTTTTATAAGAAAGGAATGGAGGGGCAACAAAAACGATAAGAATAATAATTGTAATAGAAACGTTTCTTACATCACCTGTGCAATAAATCCTAGATGAATCAGTAAGCTGAAATAAGTAAGAGCAGCCTCAACTTCAACTTCAACAAGCAATTTTAAGCTGAAAGAAGTAAGAAGCAAGAAATAAGAGTTAAGTAGAGTCAAATCACTAGGTCTTCTTATGGAAGAACTAGACCGTACTAAATTAACAGACAAACGACCACGCAACAATGACGCATTAAATGAAATGAACAAACTTAGAAACATGTCCAGCGATAACTAAAAAATAGAAAATAAATAAATAGTAAAAAAGCATTTTTAAAAACAAGCTTATTTATATGCTCTAAAAAGAAGCAAATAAACTTTAATTTAAATTAAACCCATCAATTTAAATACTCTAAACATTTAAATAAAACCTTGTTTCCAAAAATGTTTTTTTACAATAATTAATTTATTTACATGTAGATTCCAAATATGCAGGAATCAAGATATGAGCTAGGCTTGACCTGCTGAACCACCCAGTATAGTCATATTCATGTTAGTTAGTAAGTAGTTTTATATGTCAAAAGTAATTAATTAATTAAATAAAGATACTCTGCACATAACACGCCTATAAATCTGGCCTGGAACGCGATTCACGTCTCTTTTTCACAGTGCTATACTCAAACTTATCCATATAGGTGTCTATTGACTCTGTCGAAAAAAACGGAGGTAAAAAGAACTAATTCATTTAAGGTATTTTATTATTTCATATGTTCAATTGTACATTAAGAATGATAAATTCATATAGTGCTATTTTTAGGCTTGGATGTTAAGATTTGAGTAAATTTGTCCACTTCTAAGTTCCAATGGATATAAATTATCCATTTCTATGTTTAGCTGTAAATAAAAAAATTGAATTTTCAGTATATACACATAATACGCTTTTTTGTAGGGCCATTTCAATAGGAAATTTGATTAATTTCCTATCGAAATGGCAATTTATAAAGTCAAAAAACCATTTCAATAAAATAAGTCCAAAGAACTTGAAAAGAAAGAGAAAATATTTTTTTGTTTTTTTCCAATTTTGGTAAATAACTTATTTCCGAGTGTATTTAGGTATAGGCAATGGTTTACAAAAACGAAAGCTGACGTAATTTTCGTCAAAATGGTGACTGACAAAAGAATTTTCGATAAAAATTGGCTGAGATACAGTCTTTCAAAGTTACCTACTTTTTTATGACGTTACCACTTTTTACCTTTATATCATATTAATTCTAATTTTTACACGCGAACATTATTTTTATTCATAAAACAATTATTTTCGGTTTATCAATGACAGTGATTTATGGTATTTGTTAAAAAAAATTGATTTTCATATGATCTTACAGTTTGAAAAAAATATTTGGAAACATTTTTAACCAACAAATGCAAGTCGTTAAGATATCAGATACGCATCTTAACAAATCGTAATTCCTTTGTTGGCATTAAGAGCAACAGTTTAAGAGCTCTTGCTTACAACTTTTTCCATGATTATCGAAGAGCACAACATTTTCTCTAGCCCATTTGCCACCAGCTTCTCATGCCACTAAACAGCAGGGCTTAAGGACGTTCAACCAAATTCAACAATGGATAGGAAATATAAGTCCTTTTGAGTGGGGTTGGAAAAAAATATAAAATGGATTAATGCCAATTAGTACAACAAAACCTCCCGTACCGCATACTTTACTAGAGCCAATAAGGTTGAGATGGAATAAAAATAATTTTAGCGTTTGAAAATTAGAAATAACATGGTATAAAGGTAAAAAGTAGCAAAATTGTAAAAAAAGTAGGTAGCATTGAAGGACCGTATCTGAGCCAATTTTAATCAAAAATACTTTTGTCGGTCACAATTTGAACGGAAATTATGTCAGATTTCTTTTTTGCGAACTAATGCCTATACTTATCGATGCAGAAAAGACACAAAAATCTAAAAAAAATCGTTTTTTAAATTAGTTTTTGACCTATTATGTTGAACAAAATAGTTCTTTAACTTTATAATTTACCATTTTGATAGGAAAGGACCCCGCACGTTTTATATGGAAATCGGTCTTCCGGTTGTATCCCTGATAAATAGTCTCAGTGGGGTCAAAGCTTGAAATGCCCATCTTTAGGCAGTACGGCCATTTTTAAGGGGCACAAACGGCAAAAATTCATATTTTGTATGTACTATGTTTAATTCTTGTATTTCCGAATCCAAAAATGAGTACGCCCCCTTACGGAATAAATTCGAACCGAGGAAAGCGAGTCAAAATTTGTAAACCGTCGTCAAACCTTCACGATTCCTCGTTTACGACGTTACTGTGGTTTTATTACTCTTTAGTTTTACTGTTGGCTGTATTTTTTTGCGAAACATTTTCGACCCCCAGGAAAACGAGTTAATAATTTCCTACACTTCGTTTACTGTGGTTTATTGTTGGCTGTGTTGTTTTAACGTTTTGTTATACTTTTTGTGTTTACCATGAATACCATGTCCCTTAAAAGTATTCACAATACAAACTGTTGTGTTTATGGTTGGAACTCAAGAAATGGTAAAGATAGATCTCTCCATTTTCACTATTTTCCGAAGAAAAATTCCGGCATTAACGTGAAAATGATAAATGCACTGGGAATCGAGGAAGAGATTGATAAGAGGAAAGCTTGGGAGGTTTTATTAATGGGCAAGCCAGTGACAAACAATATGCGTGTTTGCTCTAATCATTTTAAAACAGATTACTGTTCAAAAGGTAAGGGATATTTATTGAGGTTAGATTAAGTAAAAAACCGCGAAACGCGTAACATAACACAATCTATTTTTGTTTCACATGTGGACTTGCAAGTGCCAAGAGAAAGTCCAACGATTCTAATCGTGAAGATAGATTGAAGAGACGACGAAAGCTCAATGATGAGGCTACTACAAGTATTAGTGAGGTACATGTATGTGAAGGTGAAATATCTTTACCTGTCAACGAGGACAACCATCATCTCGAAAATGTACGAACTTATAAAGACCTCATTGAAGACGAAAAAGTTGCAGTTCATAATCTTCTACGCCTTCATGATATTTGTAACTATAACATTGCTAAAGTAGTTCAAGTTTGTAGTGGAGACATTGTTACAACTTTTACGTCAACAATAGAACTTAGTTCACAATTAAATTCTTTAACGATACCATCATTCGACGTCGACCTTCGACCTATTCAGTTCGATCTAAGTAATGTTGTTGACCTTTTTTTTTTGTTTCATTCATGGCTACGAGTAGCTTTTTCGTACTTGCGTGTTTTGCTTATAACAGTGACTTAATTGCCGCTTATTGTATGAGATGATGAATGCTTGTGCCTTGTTGAGTTTATTCACTTTTTTCCCGTGCTTGGGCGAACACGCTAGTTCCCTCCCGTATGGGACCTCAGCATCTTCTCACGAAAGTCGCCTAACTAACAACAACAAACTCTTCAGTTTTGTATCTTGAGAATGATTGTAGGTTAAAACACAAGTATGGGAACCCTTGTAAGTTTTCATTTTACTTTCACCGAAATGTCCAACAGCATTATTGCGATTCTTTTGAATAGAGATCGAGGGTTTCTCTGCCGTGCTCTTTTCCATCGTGAATTCCAGGCTGAGTACGGCATGTACTTTTGTTATATTGTTAATAAATTGAATACCTGTTTAAATAAATAAGTAGGTGTATTAAAATGCTTAGTCTTTTTTTTCATGTCAAAACTCCCGATTTTCGTTAGTAACCAGTGCATCTCGGAGAGGGTTAATTTAAATTAAATACAATGTACACGCATACGGCTTAGTGACACTGTTTAAATCGTTGTATAGCACTGTAATACAGGGCTGTAAAAGATTATACTTTGCTAGGAGCACAACATGATTTGTTACCCAATTTGGGAAGGAAAATTGACCTCAGTCTCTTAAGGTCTCTTAAGATTTAAGATTGACACCCCCCTTATCTCACTTATCCTTTCCCAATGTAAAAAAGGAGTGGACGCGGTTTTTGATGAATTTTTATAATCTGAGCACGGATATTAAAAATCTCCTAAGATATACAGGGTGGAAAATAAAACATGATTTTTTTAAATGGAACACCCCGTATATTTTTATACCAAAATAATGCCCTTAATTTTCTGAATAAAAAAATATCTAATTGTTATATAATCACTCTACCTGTTCGTGAGATATTACTAAAAACTTATCACATTACGGGTGTCAATTATAAAACAAAAAACATATCAAGATACCTCTGGAAACAATGCCATTTATTGAGATAATAAATAAATAATATATAGGTGACAATAACAGTAACGAGTAATAACAATAAACAACATAAGCC
>CAXKVY010005531.1:0-40699 GCA_964058915.1 Tetropium fuscum | reverse complement strand
GTACGATTTGTCGATTTTTCTAGAAATCGTTATCCCATTGAATATTTTAAAACCATTTATCTTATCAGCCGAGGAGGATATAGAAAACGATTATAATTATTATATAAGTTCATCATACTTTATTGCTTCTTGGTACAGATACGGAGAAAATTATATTGTTACTTTTCCGTTCTTTTGTTACATGTATTGTATTCCTTCTATTGGTTATTAATTTTTGCATAAATATCTGGGTGCTTGTTTTTAAACCCTACAATTGCCAGTCGAATCCAACAAATCTCTAAATCTACAGGCATTTATGTAACGAACCTAAAAACGCTAAAAACTATAATTAATTTTTGACAATATGCACATTTCATAATTAATATGTTTCTTGTATTTATTATTGTAATTATTGAAAGCAATTTTATTAAGAGAAGAGAAGAGAAACATCAAGTAAAAGTAAAAGCATTCAGAGATAAGAGTTATTAGCTTGTCCTATCAACACAAACAGCAAATACTAAAGGAGACCACGCACTATAACTTAAACATTGTTAGGAGAAAATTAATGAAACACAAACTTTGAAATTTGAAAATTAGTCATAATGATTTAAAAAATGTCAGTGAAGCTCGTCTTCTATTGAAGATAGAAGAACTGAATCACAGGATAAATGTTCTAGAAAAGGAAAACTCAAACCTTAGAAAAAGAAAACCTTAAAAACAAGTGTGAATTATTGCAATAAAATAGTAGGAAAAACAACATTGTGATATTTGGTTTGAAGGCTGAAGACCGAAATATCAAACCAGAGTTCATATATCATCAATTCAAAATCTTCTGGCAATGGCCTTAGTATAATCTGATGGCGGCAATAATGTATACCGCCTATGAAGTACAAGCAGTAGTCCAATGAAAGTGGAATTTCTGAGCTACGTGAATAAAATAAAAGGACTATTATTCTATTCATGTAGCTTAGAAACAAGTATCATAAACTTCTATAAATAAGTGAACATAACCTAAAAACAACTGTTGTAGTTTGTAGTAACTGTCATGAAATTAGAAAAATCCAAAGTAAAGTACATATAAATAATTTAAATATTATGGAGTCGCCAGGAAGAAAACGTTTAATGATGTTGTTGATGATACAAAATCAACAACTAATAGGTTATGTCTTACTTAAAATACGCCGAAAAGTTAAAATAAAACCAAATTTTCGGCGGAATTAGCATATTAACCTTGAACCGAAATCGCGCCCTATAATTTGTTGGGATTATTTGTCCGCGTCTTCCAGTCTGCTAAAACGGTCGTTTGGGGATCAGGCCTAAGAAATGTTAAAACTAATACGCGACGTACGTCCATGGAAAACAGACAATTGAACTTAAAAGCATTTATTTAATTAACTCATAGGTCTAAAAAAATAATTTGGACTTGAATTGTAGAGAAATATGTTTAAAGTTTGACGTATAATAAATAATAGGTTTAAATACTAAGAAATGCCCAAAACCCTCAAAATTCCCGTCTGAAAATCACACTTTTGGATCTCCCATAAGAAATACATGGCAGTCAAATTTGCTGACGTTTGTTTAGGAACCCATTTCAAATTTCGCGCCCAGATTTTGATAACCTAACTAATATGCTCAATTTATATAGTGGAGTGAAAATATTCAGTGGCATGAATGCCAACATCAATACATATAAATAAAATTGTAGTGTCTGTTTGTAATGTCAAAATAAAGGCTTTTACTAAATGCATATATGATAATATAGATATTAAATATATCGTCGCCCTTCTTGCATAAGGGCGTAACTCAATATTATTAACTTTTCAGGGGAGGCTTTTAAAGTTTTATATTAACTTTGAACAAACAGTACGTGAAAGCGTTGCTAACTGGAGTTACTATTTTAGAGTAGTGGTAAACCTGAGTTGGACTTTAATAGTTTATACTACTTTTTTTTAGACAATATCAGATTTACTTTGTTGTAAATAATTTTTTTTAATCAAAATAAATGAGATATGCCATTTTGTGTGATTTTTTAATTATTTTATTTTGATATATGCGTTGCTAGTTCGATAAAAGAATAAACAAATAAAGTTATATTATAAACAAAAAATACAAGAATACGATCCCTAACAGCTATTTGCCCGAGCCCTATTTTTTTATTTCGTGCAATACGTTTTCTATGGCGTTCAAATCAGGGCTACTTGAAGGCCAGGCCAATACATTGATGTTGTTGTTTCCCAACCATGCATTTGTGGTGCTTGCTGTGTGACTTGAAGCACCATCTTCTTGGAAAATACAGTTTCCGTCACGACAAAGGCTTGCAATACTTGGGAGTAAAGAAGTTTGCAACTTAATACTTAGAAGCATGGTACTTATTTGCATTTACCCCATAGGCATAGAGCCCCAAACCATTTGGCCTTTGCAAACTTGACAGTCCTCGTTAGGCCATTTGGGCATTTGTCCGGGTGCCCGCCGATCCAGTCGGACCTGTAAAAATGTGTGTGTCTTAAACACCCTTTGCGAAAAAACAAACTCTTCTGAAATACGGCGCAGCCAATATTCTTGGCTTAAGATGTGACCTTGATAGGAGGAGCGGTACCATCGCTCTTTACCCCTTACTGAAATACCTACGGCACTGAAGTTAATAGTTTGGTAGAGTACTTTAACTTTGTTATGACATAAAATATTCGAAATTCTTTGGAATTGTTAAATATATAAGAAAACATTTCAAAAATGAAATTGGGTTTACAATAACTAATTTACTAATTATAAATGTGTGTATGGGCGTAAAAATTAACGGTATGGAATAACGAATGAATAAATATGCATCAGTTTCCCAGTTAGCCAAATGATCCATGCATTATATTCTGCTTGGTCAGCCCGGTGACATCATTGAACGTGCCGATAACGCATGTATAGCTCAATCTGTGGCTGAACCAGAGCTTCTTTGTTTCAACACGTCTTTTAGAAAAATAATTATTGTTTGATATTCGCGATAGATTAAATCTTCAATTGGCTTCAAGGTATTATTTTTTGGTATATCGTTCATTGAATATTAAATAAAACTATTTTATTTTCCTACGTACGTTTCGGTATAATAACCATCATAAGAAAATTTCACGTTTAATTTCAATTTTAGTTATTTAATATTAGTATTATTTATAAATGTTCAGTTTGTATGTTTTGATGCAAGCAACTGATGTTTTGATTTGATGCAACATTAAATATCATATCTAGCTTTAAATTATTAAAAAGTATCCAAGTAGTTTATATTGGGTGACAATTTTTCCAGTTTTTTGCGACAACAAAGAGAAAATTTGAAAAGCTCAAATAAATACATAGGTAAATCGAAAAATATAATCAATAGGCCAATGATTGTGAGGCTGGAATAATAACTGGAGTGTCAAAATTGAACAGTATTTATTTTATCATTAGTAACAAAACAATCTCCAGAAAACTAAAAAAGTAGGTAATTAAATAAACTTACACATAATAAAAATATGTTAGCAGACACTTGTCAGGCGGTTGGTCGAGATGACACATACACATTTGAAAAGGAAAAAACAACAATATCTGAATAACCAATTCGCCACGAGAATTATATAAATAGATTAAATTGCATTACCGTGATATACCAAGACAAATATTCCTAATAGAAAAACTGTCACTTTCACATTGAAAAACTTATTATGTTTATGTTAACATTGGTATTATTGGTAACATTGGTATTATTGGTAACATTGGTATTATTGGTAACTACTAAGGTAATAGGTACTCTTCTGGGTCATCGGTATTAAGGGTCAACTTGCGAAATACCTCTCCAGAAGGACATCAAACTAGTTCAGAGTAAACAGTGCAGTGGCGTGCGGTGAAACTACAAATAAGGGAAACTAGAAACTAGAAAATAAATTGTATTTTACTTATTTATCTCAATTTTTATACTTTTTGACATAGCGTATTACTACAAACAAGTTGACTTAAATTAGACATGTTAACAAATTAGACGGTTGTTATTTTTTCATCTAGAGCAATATCAATTAAACTAGTCTGTTTAATTTCAGATTAAATTATGTAAAATAATAGTTCACGGAAATTAAACAATAAATAAAATGAAACACTAAATGTATTTTTTTAAACAGACGCATATGGATGTTAAAATAAACTAAGCCGTTAAAGTTTCATTAATAAGTCTTTTCAATATGTGTCTACTCTTATCAACCAGTCCAAGCTGACTAGGTGTATATTAAACTAAAACCACTGCATATATTATTTATATCCATGACATGTTCGTTCGTGGTCGCGTTTACTGGGACATGCCCGTTCTTGTCAAATGTTGTCAGAACATATACGGCTCATAATAAATTTTTAAATAATGCAATTTAATATAGGCAATTAAGTCTATACCACAAGGGAAGCAATGCTTCCCTTGTTTCCACGGATCGCACGCCCTGAAACAGTGTAATCTTAGGCCTGCACTAAGGTCCTAACACGCGACGTGCTACTATAAGGACTATCTTGAGGATTTACTCGAATTAAACAACTATAGAAAAGAAGTAATAGAAGAATATATAAACCTTACAAAACTTTGTATGAAACAAAATTGCTTCCGCTTCAATGACAAGTTCTATGAACAACATGAAGGAACCGCAATGGGTAACTGTTTATCGCCTTTCATTGCTGATGTCTTTATGAGTAGATTTGAAACTGAAGCAAAAAAAGAATTCCAGTATTTTCCGTGTTTGAGACTAATATTGCGGATGTAGAAAACTTTCCATTTCCAAATTAAATAGTCGTTTCACCTCTGTAAAGTTTACAGATGAACTACGAAATAATGGAAAACTTCCATTTTTAGATGTATTAGTAATTAAAAATAGTGACAATAGTTTATAATTTAATATATCTAGAAAATATACCAGTATGGTCAGATATATCTCTAATGACTCTCACCACTGCTATCAACACAAAATGACGAGTTTTAATTTTCTTGTCCATCGTTTACTAAGATTCCCTCTCAGTAATGAAAGTTTTGAAAAAGAAAAAGTATTAATTAAAGACATAGCTGTGAGTAATGGTTATCCTAGAGATATAGTTGAAAAACTAATTAGGAAGCGTAAATTTAAGGACACACTTCGTAATTCTACGACCTTTCAATAGATACTCCAAAGGAGTATATAGATACTCCAAAATAAGTATCCATCCCGTACGAACCCCGGTTTACTCGTGGTTTGAGTAAGGTCTTCAAAAACGTGGGTATAACAGCGATTCATTCGTCGAGTAATAAATTACAACTCTTAGACAATCCAAAGGATAAAATTGTTCCAAATGAAAGGTCCGGGATTTACGAAATTAGTTGTAATGATTGTGATCGAAAATATGTACAAACGAGACCATCAATTAACAACAGATTTAAAGAGCATATGGCTCATCTAAAATATGGAAGAACAGATAAGTCTAGTGCACAACATGCTTTTGACAACAATCATAGAATAGATATTAGTAAATTAAGATTAGTTAGAAATGTGACCAATAATAGACAGTTGGATGCATCTGAGAGCATAGAAATTGTAAAATGTAAAAACAGTATAAATAGCGACCTATACCGTATAGCTCGCTTTACGCGTTGCTTAGAAACTGATCATTGAAGCGTGACTAATAATTCCACCATAAATAGTATAAATAGGGTAGATTTTTAGTTTTAAGATTAGTTATAATCGTGTCCGGATGATGCCAACTTGGTTGGCGAAACGCGCATCGAGCGAAATGAAAGTGTTTTGATGTTTGTGGAAACTACTCCGAGTGTTATAACTACATCAAAGGTTCCAGCAGCCCTATCCAGTATTACTACTATAAGGTCAAAGCAGTTAACCAACATAAGATCAATGGTGTACAATGCCTTTGTCATTATTATTCGTGCTTTTATATTAAAATCTACAATCGTAGTAAATAAATTAATCAATAAATATTATGTATAAATATGATGAATGAATCGAAATAATATAGGTAGAATTTGGCTATGGTGTGAGACAAATTCACCTCGTAATTAGTTCAATTACACAAAACAAACACACAAAGCACAACCAGGTCAGGACACGTTAACTACAATATTAAAAAAGGTTTCTAGCTTTCATAATAGATTAATCTATTTCAGCAAAAGTGGCTTCGGTCCGCCCCTATTAGACAAAACATCAAAATATAATCTTTACCCTGGTCATATAGTTAAAATAACAAACATTAAAGTGGATTTTACCAGCGATAACGCTTTGAGTTCGTATACAAGGGGAGATACTGTCTACTATGTGGAAATATATATAAACATTGATCAATAATTAAGGGATTAAAGTCTTACATGATGTGAAACCAAATCATTTTATTCGTCAACATAAAAGTTAAATATAGGTAGACTTATTACATATTATGTAGATAGGTATAAATACTTAATTTACGATCATTTATAAACTGGGCATTTTTGCTATTCCTTGTTAACTCTAAGGCACAAACTTCAAACTTTTAAATATAATATAAACCACTTCTAAACTATGTGTAATTACGTTTACAACTCGACTTATGTACTCTATGTACTTTTTTTGCAAAAAGCCGCATTATGGAACAAAATACTTTTAGAAATTAGAGTTTTTAGAAATGTAATGTACCAAAAAAATGGGTCATTGAAGGCCTGCTACGGCCTCGGGTTTGTTTCCCGGCTAAGTAGGTACTGGGCACTCTTTCAGAGAGACATTCAAGTATATACAATTGATAAGCAGTAAATAATAAAAAATGATACTGGATATTAGTGATCGACCGATACCGATATTTATATCGGCAGCAACGCCTATTATCGGTATCGGCCGATAGGGACAACCGATATGGCCGATTTAAAAAAAAAGGACAATGGATCTCTTGAAAAGTTTTATTAAAAATAATAAATGTTTCTGCATAAAAATAAATTAAAAGTCGTATTTCTTTAGACAGGTACAATAATTTTAGCAGCAAATGTTCACAGAACACGATACGATATTAGATACTACCTATCTAGTAGCTACAAAAATAAAAAATAGTTTCGGTATGAAAACAAATTAAAACTTTTTTCTACATATTTATCATCTAAGTATTTACAAAACATTAGTACTTGTAATTTAATTTTGCCAAATTATGACGAAGCAGAATTAGACTTTCTGCTCTATCAGGAGTAAGTCTATTTCGTTTGGCTTCATAAACAGTTCCTGCTTCAGAAAATAAGATTGCTCACTGGGAACACTCCCCAGTGGAACTGACAAGTAAACTGCTGCTTGTGCATACTAATGCAAGGATTTTCCTGGCGGGAATTTACTGGGAGTACCTTATACGACAGTATTTCTTTTTCCATTTGTGATGAAAATGACATGTCTACGCTTACCTTTGATTTTACATATGAATCGGAGTTTACATTTCCATTTTTATTAACTAATTCTTCATAAGACTGCCAAAACATATCGTGGGATCTTTTAGATTGCACTAATGACAAAGAAGCAAATTCGGATGCAGGCGTGTTAAAGTAACATCATCATCACTACTGTCATCGCTACTTACACAATCATGCGATAATTTTTCATTATCCTTTTGCAGTGCCTTTAAATTCAAATATATATCACATACTTTTTTGTTAAGAAATGTGTTTTAAAACAGGGATCGAGAAATGTAGGTCATATTATTGTGAAAACATATTATTGTGAAAACGTTTTTCTAGATTGTTTTTTAATTCATTTTTCATAGTACCTACACCAGAAAAATGTTCATCAAGAGGATGAACATTTTTCTTCAATATGCTAAGTTGCTTACTTAAATATGCTAAGTTTGTTTCTACACTTTTACTAAAAGTGTAGAAACAAACGGAATCGTTTCTGATATGCCGCTATCAGTTCGACTAGCCATTTTTGTTACTTTTTCGAATGGTTGTAAGAAATTCAAAATATTTTGAAGAAGCTCCCATTGATGAAAGTTGAGATCTATGAGGTCAGAATGTTCAATAGCATATAGATTAACAATTTTTATTTGTTCAAACAAGCGAAATAACATGCAATACGTCGAATTCCACCGCGTTTGGATATCTCGGTTCAATTTATTTGGGGCCCTATTTAGTTCTTCTTGTATTTTTCTCAATTTATCACAAGCAACTTGCGAATGAATTAAATGTGATACAATCCTGTTACATTTACCCATAACATCAAGAACAGCTCACTGTGAGTTCAAAGACTCTAGTATTACTAATTGTAATTAATGAACATAATAATCCGAAAATCAACGACCACGGCCGATATGCCGATATATATCGGTATCGGCCTTTAAAATATCGGTATCGGCCAAAATGTTCATATCGGTCTATCACTACTCGATAGTTGGCCAGTTGGCTTCGACCAGTGCCATACAACCTAAATACCAACACACGCCGATAGCAGTCCGCAAATTGTTGAGTTGATTATCTGCGACTGGAGATTCAGATCAAAGTGATGTATCTGTTCAGAGTGTCAGATGCTTCGATTTCTGTTATTGTTCCAGAAGTATGTGCAGCCCTAATGGAAGGATTAAAAGAATATATCAAGCGCCAAGTCAACATTGATATATGAAGTAGTGATAATAGTAAAGTGGTGCAAGTCAAGTTTTTGCAAAAATGAGATTAGTCATAATTTGCATTATAAAAATGTATTTTTGTTTGGACAAACTGTGTGTCACTGTGATTTTATGTTTATATGCTGCAGTATCTGTGTAATATACATATTCATCCTGTATACCTAACTATTCTGTTTTATTAAAATAAAAATGTATGTCTTTTTATTGCGTGTTGTAAATGTACTACATTAATAAAGTCAATAATCCTTTCATTAGACGTTAGTCATTATAATTAATATTATTAATATAACCTCCGAAATTTTCAAAACAACAACAAACAAACACCAAAACAACGCAATATTTGCAGACTATTGCAGAGCATTTTCGCTCGTCAAGCGATAGTCCGGCAACTCACCTGCAACACTATGCATGCGGCGATACCAAACGTAGTAGCTTAGCTATATGTCTGGAAAATACTAAAAATATTGCATAGTCTGGCCACGTCTGGCTGTTATTGCTAGCAATGTTGCCGGCCACTCTGTCGACAGCCACATATTGCAGTAAAAATATTGCCCGTTTAGAAGCCCCTTTACATCGTTCCATATGGTTTTCAGGGTTTTCTTTACTGGAGATTTAATAAAAATAAAATCGCTACAGGTCTTCGTAGAGACCTTACCAATCAGATATTTTACCTTTTAACTCTCGATTGTTCTTAATGTTGTTGAACAGGTAGGTAGTGAGTTGAAAACATTTTAATATATTTTAAATGAAAAGTAAACTGCTGCCTTGCGTATGAGCGATAGCTCCGAAATGATTAAGTGTTAATAATCTTATAATCTATATATAGACATGCAAATATGTTTCATGTCATGGTACTATAATATAATTATTAATCGAACAAAAACTGTCATTCTGTAACAAACATACGTCGTCGTTTGTGTTCGTTGGAAGATCGACAGTGACGCTTTGGAATATTCCGTTGCTTTCCTACATGTTATCAGCACACCAGGACGAGACGTTTTGTTTGCCCACTTTGGAGCTAGAATGATGGATTCCCAAACCATATTAGTCTGATATAATGTTGCTGACATTTTTGCCGTGTTTGACAATAATATTGCGGATGTAGAAAACTTAATTTCCAAATTAAATAGTCGTTTCACTTCTGGAACGTTTACATATGAACTAAGAAATAATGGAATACTTCCATTTTTAGATGTATTAGTAATTAAAAATAGTGACAATAGGTTAGAATTTGATATATATAGAAAATATACCAGTACGGTCAGATATACCTCTAATGACTCTCACCACTGCTATCAACACAAAATGACGAGTTTTAATTTTCTTGTTCATCGTTTACTAAGCTTCCCTCTCAGTAATGAGAGGTTTGAAAAAGAAAAAATATTAATATTTAAAGACATAGCTGTGAGTAATGGTTATTCTAGAGATATAGTTGAAAAACCATTAGGAGGAACTAATTAGGAAGCGTAAATTTAAGGACACACTTCGTAATTCTACGACCTTTCAATAGGATATAGATACTCCAAAATATGTATCCATCCCGTACGAACCCCGGTTTACTCGTGGTTTGAGTAAGGTCTTCAAAAACGTGAGTATAACAGCGATTCATTCGTCCAGTAATAAATTACAGCACTTAGACAATAATAAAATTGTTACAAATGAAAGGACCGGGATTTACGAAATTAGTTGTAATGATTGTGATCAAAAATATGGACAAACGAGACGATCAATTAACACCAGATTAAAGAGCATATACATTAAAGAGCATATGGCTCATCTAAAATATGGAAGCACAGATAAGTCTAGTGTTGCACAACATGCTTTTGACAACATCATAGAATAGATATTAGTAATTTAAGATTAGTTAGAAATGTGACCAATAATAGTCTATGCATTTGAGAGCATAGAACTTGTAAAATGTAAAAACAGTATGAATGGCGACAAGGGACCTATACCGTATAGCCCGCTTTACGCGTTGCTTAGCAACTGATCATTGAAGGGTGACTAATGATTTCACCATAAATGGTATAAATAGGGTAGATTTTTAGTTTAAGATTAGTTTTAATCGTCTCTGGATGATGCCAACTTGATTGGCGAAACGCGCGTCGACCGAAGTGAAAGTGTTTTGGTGTTTGTGGAAACTACTCTGAGTGTTATAATTACATCAAAGGTTCCAGCCCTATCCAGTATCATATTAGTCAGGGAACAGACGGTCCAAATGACCCTTCTAAAACATCGAATTGCGTACTCAAATATATTATTTTTTTTTAATTATGTACAATGTGGGGAATGACCTTGCGGATGCAAATCAGGATGCTCCATTAAATTTGTAATTGCAAAAAAGAATAAAAAATAATTTCCCATTTCATCGGTTATCGTAAAAAATCTATTTTTTGTGTTTCACTTGCGATTTTGGCGCCATTTTTTAATTTTTTAAATACATATTTTACACCTGTCGAAAGCCTAATCATTGCAGATTTAAACGGTGTGTGCAAAAAAATCACATTTTTTAATACAACATTTGTCAGATTGTTTAAAAGGAGGGTTCCAAATCAAAGGTGAAAATTTCAGCATCGAAAATTTGTTTTTAACGGTTTAAAATAGATGATTAATCAACGAAAAATGTACCCAAAGAAGTGGGAAAGTTTTTGACGAAAAGAAATTTTCACAAGTGGTAAGGTAACGATTTCCGAGATATGATTTATTTGTGAAACGCCGATGCGCGCTGAGCGATGCCGTTTCAACGGACACCTTACTCGTCCAGTGAAAAGCAACAAATAAAATATTTTTAATAAACAGAATACCGACTTCAAAAAATCTATTCTAAAAAAACTGCACTATAAGTAAAAAATAATGACGTTATTCATTCTCACCTAAAATCAATAAATTTATTAGGCCAATAATATACAATTATTGTCCTTTTTGGAGTCGGTGCCAGCCAAGGTTAACCAACATGTTCACTTACAATCGAATACAACTGCCTAAAGCGACACCACAATTACAAATAAACCTAAATTTAAACTTCTAGTCGAATACAATTAGAGATATATTATGTATGTATATGTTTTTTTAGGACAAATTTTTTGAAATCGATTTGTTTTTTTGTTAAAAATATTTTATATTAATTCCACTATATAGTAATTCTTTATGTAAAGGATGGGTGTCCACTACCAGTGATCCAAGGTTCTGGGGCTGATCCTCGTCGTCCCCGGTTCGGCGCGATAATATTTTTACGCATTGATAAGTTTATCTGGACAAACGATGCATGCATTAACAAACAGACTTTAGAGAGTTCGTTTTATAACAAATAATCAAATGGAGAGAAATTTCTTGATAGCCGATTTCTAATAGCACTTTAAAAAAATTGTAGGCAGGCAGCCAGTCTATTTATTAATTTATTAGCCACAATTTGCATGAGACCGTTTCCTAGTACGATAAATAAAAGTGAATATGTAGCGAGTTGATTTTTTGTTGATGCGAACTAACTGCGAACCGTCGTTTTTTTCGAATGTGGACTCTGTGGGAGAAACAGGAACCAGATGTGCATAATTTCATGTTATATAATACAAAATTTTAAGACAAATTATAGGTTCAAGCTTGAGTGTTGTTTCTGCAAGACGCGGCTAGAAGGGAATAAATTAGTTGAATCTGACAGCGATGTGCCAAATTTTAAATGCAAAATATACCATCAATTATGTGGTCTTTGTCTTCAGACAGTAATGCCTGTAGGCAGATTGTATAAGGTAAAACTAATTATACACATAATTATGTATTTAGAGAGGAAATGATGACCAACACTTTTTTCTAGAATAAAAATTGTGATCTCCAATAATTTAATTTTCAATTTTATTTGTTACAATATTACTATTTATACAAACTTTGAAGGTTTATTAACTTTTTGTGGATGATTGGCAAAATTATGATCACTGAAATATGTGAACCTATGCCTACTTTAATTGATGTCCTCCATTTTGCCGAAATTCTCTTAAATTATAATAGGAAACGACTTTCTAGGGATTAAAAATATTGATTATTAGGTACTTAATTCTATGCCCTGTACCATATGTGAAAAGTGAAAAATCCACTTAATTTTCTGTGTTTAAACAGTAATATGGCAACGTTTATCAGTAGGATTTTGATGAAAATGACATTATTCGTCATAGTTCATTGAATATTGAGCATCCATTTGATTACATTAAAGAGTGGGTTGCAGATGTAGTATAGGGTGTCTCAAAATTAACGATTTGAATTTGCCGCCATTTGTGCAGTAAAGTGTTGGTAAACCTAAACAAAAGACAATTCTATAGCTGGCAGTTTAGGGTTAGTAAAAATGGAGCGTTACACGATAGAACAACGTGTCTTCATTATATATATATATATATATATATATATATATATATATATATATATATATATATATATATATATATATATATATATATATATATATATATATATATATATATATATATATATATATATATATATATATATATACACTGAGCTCGTAAAGTTTGGAATAAATTCAATTAATCGTTATTGAAGGATTTTCACAGGAAATCCTCGGACACGTCAACCTTATTTTATAAAATGTCACTTTTTTCAGCCATCGATTTTTTTTTTGTTTTGTTCGTTTTTGAGCTATGACGTCATCGACAATTTTTTTAAATGACAACCCATATTTTTTTTCACGGATTTCGATAGAGCACATTTTTCTGAGTGCGAATATGTCAAAAACATAGTACCTTTAACATTAAAGTTTTCGAGATATTCGGTTGCAAAGTTTATAAAATGTACCATGGCACCATGCATAAGCTATCGGGCGGGTCAAGATTTTTAATAGCTTATTGATTCTAATAGCTTATAGCTTATTACATTTTAAAAGATTAAGGAGTAATATTATTTATTTTGGTAGCTTATCGAACATTTTGAAAGATTTGGGAGTAATCTGTTTAATTTTTTAACGACAATTTAAACAAATAAAAAAATATTTTAACAAATAAATGATAAATAATTAAAGTAAAAAATAAAATCAGAGTAAATTTTCAAAGTGACCATTCACTTCCTGGCAATATCCCATCCGCCACTGAAACTCCTGCAGAACCTTACCAACAGTATCGGGTTGAATGGTTCGAATTTCATTGCGAATTCTGTCCTTTAATTCTTCGATGGTATTTGGTCTATTGAAATAGACTTTGCTCTTTAAATAGCCCCATAAAAAGTAGTCTAGGGGAGTGAGATCTGGAGATCTAGGGGGCCATTCGATAGTTCCCCTGCGACCAATCCAATGGTTAGGAAATACATGGTTTAAATAATCGCGAACGATCACTGCAAAATGGGGTGGTGCACCGTCTTGTTGGTACCATATCGTGTGATGGGGCAGATCTGGATCTACGTCATTTGGGTAAAGTACCGCAAGTGCAGGGACTAAGTCGTCTCTTAAAAATTCTAAATATATTTCACCTGTTAATACGCCTTCAAAGAAAAATGGGCCCAAAATACGATTACCTACAATACCAGCCCAAACGTTAACTTTTTGTGGAAACTGACTACGAGTTTCCATTTTCCAGTGTGGATTTTCAGGAGACCAATATCTACAGTTTTGCCGGTTAACTGTGCCGTCGAGATAAAAGGTAGCCTCATCAGAAAAAACAATATTGCGTAAAAATCCGTCGTCATCAATCAGGCGTTGCAACATGGTTTGGCAAAACTGTAACCTACGGTCAGGATCATCTCCGTTTAACTCTTGGACCAAAACCACTTTATACGGATGCCATTTGTTCAATTTCAAATATTTCAAGACGGAGCTTTGAACTATTCCGTTGTTTGCCGCCACTTGGCGGGTGGGTAAATGGGGATTTTCTTGAAGCTCTAGTAGAACATTCAATTTAACATCTTGTTGCACTGGTGGACGACCCGTTCTAGGGCGATCTCTCGTATGACCCACTTCTAAAAACTTTTGTTCTATTTTGCTAACGGTGGACTGTGTAATTGGTTCTCTGTTTGGATATTTGTTGTTAAATAAACGGCAAACTTCTACTTGTGTGCGAGCTCTGTCCCCGTAACCGATCATCTACAAAATTTCGATTCTTTCCCTTTCACTCAAACGACGGACCATTTTTAAATAAAATGAATTATGATGGAATAATGATTAATCAACTTACTTAATGATATTATTCAACTGATTAAAACACAGACTTGCGAGGAAAAACTTCAAAATTGTGACAACTGTCAAAACTGTTGTTTTTCCTGCGCTTTCTTGATAAATGATTAGCATTTGGTCATCGCTTGTATAATTCATTCTTAAAACTTTGCAACCGAATATCTCGAACACTTTAATGTTAAAGGTACTATGTTTTTGACATATTCGCACTCAGAAAAATGTGCTCTATCGAAATCCGTGAAAAAAAATATGGGTTATCATTTAAAAAAATTGTCGATGACGTCATAGCTCAAAAACGAACAAAACAAAAAAAATCGATGGCTGAAAAAAGTGACATTTTATAAAATAAAGTTGACGTGTCCGAGGATTTCCTGTGAAAATCCTTCAATAACGATTAATTGAATTTATTCCAAACTTTACGAGCTCAGTGTATATATATTTATATTATATATATATTTCAAAAATAATGAAAACTTGGCGGCCGCAGTTCGAAAATTTCGTACAAAATATGGTCGGAATAGTGTTTTAACTTCGTCAACTGTGAAGATATTAATTGAAAAATTCAGGGAGACTAGATCCGTTGGAGACGCCAAACACACTGGTCGTCCAAGAACAAGCCGTTCAAATGTCAATATCGAAGCAGTGCGTGAGAGTGTCGATGACAATCAAGGAACCTCAATTCGGCGTCGTGGACAAGAATTGCAAATTTCAAGAAGCTCTCTACAGCGTATACTCACTAAAGATCTATGTCTCCATGCTTAAAAAATTCAATTAACGCAACAACTGAAGCCTAATGACCATGCACAGCGAAGAGAGTTCGTTGAATGGATGATTGAACAACAACAAATGGATGCTGATTTTTCGAGCAACATCATCCTAAGCGATGAAGCACATTTTCACCTTGATGGCTTTGTTAATCGCCAAAATTGCCGCTTTTGGGGTTCTGAGAACCCACATGTGAGTGTCGAAAAACAAATGCATCCACAACGTGTCACGGTTTGGTGTGGATTTTGGGCTCGAGGCATAATTGGACCATATTTTTTTGAAAATGAGGCTGGTCAAGCAGTGACTGTTACTGGTGCTCGATATCGCGACATGATAACACAGTTCTTTCTGCCGAAATTGGATGATATTGATGTGGCCAATATGTGGTTTCAACAGGACGGCGCCACATGCCATACAACCCGTGAAACAATTCAATTACTGCATCAGACATTTCAAGGCCGTGTACTCTCAGAATTGGCCCCCTAGATCGTGTGATTTAACACCATCAGATTTCTTTTTATGGGGTTATTTGAAATCACAGGTCTATGTCAACAGGCCCACAACCACCCGTGTATTAAAGGAGGAGATTACGCTGCATCAACGAAATTCAGCCACATTTATGCAGAATGGTCATGGGCAATTTCGACAAACGAGTGCGTATGTGCATGCAAAGCCGTGGAGGCCATTTGCCCGATGTGTTATTCCATAAATAACCCTATCCTATGTACTTCATGATTCAATAAAAAAATAACAATCAAAAGACTAAAAACTGTGTTTTCTATTTAATGCAAATCTTGCGTTAATTTTGAGACACCCTTTAGAAAATGTGTGAATATCATGGTATTCAAATTCCTTTGTTTACAAAGCCCAAAGATTTCTTCTGTCGAACCTAAATGATTGCTACTTTCATTTTCATATTTATTGAAAAGCTGTTTTATAATGAATATAATAATAATTGAAGTATGTACTTACAGGTAGTAAATTACGGAAGCAGAAAATATGTTGGACAAACGAGACGATCAATTAACACCAGATTTAAAGAGCATATGGCGCATCTAAAATATGGAAGAACAGATAAGTCTAGTGTTGCACAACATGCTTTTGACAACAATCATAGAATAGATATTAGTAATTTAAGATTAGTCAGAAATGTGACCAATAATAAACAATTGGATGCATTTGAGAGCATAGAAATTGTAAAATGTAAAAGTAGTATGAATAGCGACAAGGGGCCTATACCGTAAAGCCCGCTTTACGCGTTGCTTAGCAACTAATCATTGAAGCGTGACTAATGATTTCACTATAAATAGTATAAATAGGGTAGATTTGTAGTTTAAGATTAGTTTTAATCGTCTCCGGATGATGCCAACTTGGTTAGCGAAACGCGCGTTGAGCGAAGTGTTTTGGTGTTTGTGGAAACTACTCAGAGTGTTATAGTTACATCAAAGGTTCCAGCCCTATCCAGTAGTAAGGACTTTATTGTGAATAAAATCCATATTTTTATAGATACAGATATATACACCTTTTATAGGAATAGTCGAATTGGATACAGTTCCATCTTCCAGAATATTGTAGACAACATGGAAATAAAAATATTCTCCAAAAATATTAGCAAAATCATCAATCACGTCATCGTAGTTCAACTCCTGGGAATCGAGTCTCTGCTTCCTCGACGCTCAATACAGCAAGAGCACTGAGCTTTTCCCGATCCATTGTTTCTCACTCTTAATAGTCAAGATATGCAACAGGTCTGCACGTGTGCAGACACAGATGCGAAGTACAATATCCACATTTGGATAAACAAATTCTAATTTATCTTCCCGAATCCATATGAGCACATCTAAAGGCATGTCACATCTAAAGAATTAATTTTTCTTTAAATGCCCGAAGAAAGTTTTCGATTTGAATTGGAGTAACAAAGTTTATCTTTTGCGTAATTCTATTTCTAAGGTCTTCTATGTTATGTGGTTGCGTATTATACAAGTTATCCTTGATATGGGTCTAAAAAAAAATTCCAATGTTGTAAGGTCTGGAGATCTCGCGCCTTAACACAGCCATTTTTAACAACTAGATAACACAAACACTTACTTAAAGGTAAATCAATAATAAAACGCCAAAATTAAATTACAACTGTCCAGAGAAACTTTTAAATGATGCAACAATACTGTCGAAATTTATTTGAAAATCGGTAAATAGTTCTTTTGTTTTACACAGCCCTCCTGAATCAAAGTTCTGTTTCAACATAATTTTTTTATTGTTTATTGCCTTTGTGACAGCGCAAGTCAACATTCAGTCGCCGATACCTCATAAACTATTAGGTTTAGGCAGGAGACAGCAGAAAAAATATCCAGAAAGGTAAGTAGAATGTAAATTACATGTTCAAAATGCCAGTGTAGTACAAACAGAACTCGCTGGTATAACCATAGCCGCACAAGAGATTGCTCGCAGAGAAATAACGGGCAAGACAATAAGAATCTGCACAGATAGTAGACAATCACTACTGGCCCTGAAAAATTATAAAATAACTAAAGGATCAACATGGGAATGTCACCAAGCACTTGTGAGAGCATGTCAGATGAATATCATCTGCCTGTGCTGGGTCAAAGGACACACAATGCAACGGCAATATAGAAGCTGACAAACTGGCCAAGAAGGCAGCCAGCCTTAGTATCCTTGGGCCTGGTCCTTCAAGTACGCTACCAGTTGCAGCGAAACTTCAATTAATAAAGGAAAACACCCATATAAAATTTAAGACGTTATGGGATGAAACAAGTAGCTGTCAGCTGGCCAGAAATCTCTTGAGATATCCCAGCGAAGATACGGCGAGGAACTATCTGGCAATGTCCAGGGGTAAACTGCGATTTGTTACAGGAATCCTAACCGGACACTGCCGGGTAAGGAAACGCCTCTATAAAATGAGACAAAGTGACACACCCATCTGCAGAGGACGTGAACAAGAAGATGAAACGATCGAGCATGTACTTTGCGAATGACCCGCCGTGTCATCGACCAGAGAATCCATATTGGGGGAACGTTGGCCTTCTATGGCCAATTTGAGGGAAATGCCCCTGGGCAACATCATCACCTTTTGTACAACATTGGGCTGGTCGATGACCTAGGGAGACATTTCCCTCACGGAGGAAGCACAAGGGGCCCAATGGGGCCTAAGTGCAGCGGATCTCGATCCGCACTCCGGACATATTCCAGATTCCAGAAATTAAATGTTCAATACAGAGTGTTCCATTAAAAATATCGAAGTAATTTTAGCCAGAAAATCACTTTTCGTAGTACTTCCGGTACAAACGGAAATGAAATGTGTAAGACTTTATCAAATGTAACTCCCCAAAAAACTTAAATAACCGTAACATATTTGTTCCTACATTCATTTGTTTTATGTGAAAATTAAGTAATTTATCATTGATAAAACATTTTCAACCGCAATTTTCTCAAAAACTGTCAAAGATAGATATAAGGTATGCACATGTTTTGGACCTAGAATTTTCTGGGCAATCTAAATGTCTAATAATATACAAGGTGTTCCATTAAAAATAACAAAGTTTATACTGTTTCCGGTTAAACCGGAAATGACAATCAGATCTTGATGCAATCAAACTGTGCACTGTTGTCAACCATACAACGTCCAAAATTTTAAATCGATATATTTTTTTACAAGAAAGTTATAGACTGGCTAGTAATATCGTAGGCACCCGGTATATATATATATATATATATATATATATATATATATATATATATATATATATATATATATATATATATATATATATATATATATATATATATATATATATATATATATATATATATATATATATATATATATATATTAGTTAATAATCATTTTACTATAAATTACAGATTTATATATATATATATATATATATATATATATATATATATATATATATATATATATATATATATATATTAGTTAATAATCATTTTACTATAAATTACAGATTTATATATATATATATATATATATATATATATATATATATATATATATATATATATATATATATATATATATATATATATATATATATAAATCTGTAATTTATAGTTCTACAAATTAATTTATTGATGAATAACGATCAAAATATGATCAACCGAATGAAAATATTCATATTTTAACCATGTAAAGGTGGGGGGTATATATATATATATATATATATATATATATATATATATATATATATATATATATATATATATATATATATATATATATATATATATATATAAATCTAATTTATAGTTCTACAAATTAATTTATTGATGAATAACGATCAAAATATGATCAACCGAATGATATTCATATTTTAACCATGTAAAGGTGGGATATATATATATATATATATATATATATATATATATATATATATATATATATATATATATATATATATATATATATATATATATATATATATATATATATATATATATATATATATATATATATATATATATATAAATCTGTAATTTATAGTTCTACAAATTAATTTATTGATGAATAACGATCAAAATATGATCAAATATGAATATCATTATTCATATTTTAACCATGTAAAGGTGGGCTCGATAAATATTTATACGAATTTAACTTTTGCTTTTGAAACTTTAATGAGTCTAATGCGGACGAATATTTTTGGAGCCTGTCACTTGACTAGCATACAAAGTGGCCCTAATTACTAGTCGAGGTCACTAAAGGAATTGCCGAAACTATAAATCCCCAGTTTTATTTAATCAATTTGGTTAACAACTGCAAGAACATTCAGCTAATACAATTTAATTGGTCCGTCTTAATCAATTTAACATACAATCCTGGACAACGCAATGTATCACACATTAGCTTATTCCATAAGTCCGTAATATGATAATATAATGTCCTTAGATAATATACCGTATAATGTACCTTGGCCTTTGGGCTTTGGGCACCGTAAACGAAAATGGTACCTCGGAAAATCATTCAGGTTTTTCCAGAAAAGGCACCACTCACAACTTTTATCTTACATGTGACAACTGCAGTCGATTAACTGCAGAAATATATTATTAATTATATATGTGTGTTAATATTTTACCTTCATCAATATCACTTATATCTGTAGATATATTTAGTATCGTATCGATGCAGGATAAAATATTGTTGACAGAGTCGTTCCTAGGCTGTTGGCCGCCCGCGTGCAGATTCAACTTTGCCGCCCGCAAATAATACAAAAATATAGATTTGAAAACAACGATTGCAATTTTTAAATCACTGATTGGCTATTTGAAATCACTACGAGACCGATGCCAGGTTGATAAATATGAAGAAAGGGGCAAAGAACAATCCAAAATTATGGTTTATAATAAAAATAAAAAAGGATACAGAAGTGAAAGCCTTAATTTGATGGAACACATAAAAATTAAACCAACTATGACGGCAAAGGTAATAAGAAGGTAATAAGATAATTACTGCTTTCTTCCTTACTATTATTGATAGGCTAGATCAAGAAAATAAGAAACCATTGGTTGCTTAAGTATAAATAGAAATTGGTTTTTAAACAAACTTATAAATGAAAACGATATACGAAATCACTCAAATAATTTGCAAGCTAAATAACGACTTGGATGAATGTTTTGCTGACGAATGTATTAAATGCAAATATTTTGTTGAGAACATAGAAAATATCGTTAATGTTAGAGACATGTTAGTATTTATCAGTGAAAAATATGTTATAACCATGTTTTCTACTGTAGAAATTGCATTAAGAATATTTCTTACTCTATACTCTACCAATAACAAATATGTTAGAAGAGTGATTTTCTACTTTCAAAAGGATCAAAACTTATTTATGAAATGCAATTAGTCAAGGAGGACAATAATTTTTCCATGCTATAAATAAATCATGACAACTAGTGCGCTTGATTTTACTGATATTATAAATAGTTTCGTCAGTAAGAAATTCAGAAAACGTAGGTATATAATAGTTATTTATGATGCGTGTGAAAAATTATATTTTATTTGAAAAATATTTGTATTCATTGTATTGTTCGTGAACTTCCCTTCCCCACTTACAAAATAAAATATAATTTTAAACACATATATCATAAATAACTATTATACCTACTTGTTTAACTTTTTCCATTTAATGTTTTGTATATATTAGATATATTATTTTATATTATAAAAATAAAAACTTTAATAACATTTAAAAAGTTTTGTATTGGGAAGGGGGCGCTACAATATAGTTGTCTATGGGCAAAACCATAGACATATTAATACGGGGAGACCCAACGATTAATTCATAAAACGCTGGAAGAGCCAATCTACTATTGTTCTAAAAACTGCAATAAGCGCGAGAGAGAAAATGGAAGACCGCTCTGCGGCAGTGTCCTTTCGGCAACGCCGCTTCAAAACCCATCCAGTGATCAAAACCCATCCAGTGGCGTGTCTACTTATCTTTAATGAATGAGTTAGGGTACACTGCATAGTTACATAAGAAAAATAGTTAATACCCTATTTCTGAACGTGTGCAATAAATCAAATGAAAATAGAAAACATTCAGAGCATAGTTTAATTCGTGTACATTAAGATAATAGCTAGTAACTGCAATAAAACTTTGTCATGTGTTTTGTAGAAATTTATTTATAATTTTAATGCAAAAAGTACAGTTATTGGACGTATTTTTTAGATAGGGGACCGTTTAATATTAGTTATTGGACACATTGTAAATAATTTAAATTCTATAAAAAAAGACACTTTAATAGGTGTCTGGCCACTTACCTACTATAATTATTGATTCTATTAATTCCTAAATAATATGAGTTTTGTATTCAAACTTCTTATTCTATTTCGCCTATTGTTTTCTATTTTTTTGTTTCATAATAAATACGTATTTTGAAAAATGTTTTCAATACCAACTTGACCAATTGAATATGGTGGTCATTCAGTAGTTCATCAACATACATGATGGAGATGAAAATGGTATTTTGCATCACCAGAATAAAAATAATTTTAAATAAATATCACACATTGATTATGTACCATATAAATTACATAATAAAAATTAATGAAACAATTATTGATTAATTATTGCACCAATATAAAAAGTTCATTTTTAGTTTCAACGCCGCCCCTGGCCAAGCCAAGCTGATAAAACTTGTAGGTAACCTTAAAAATACTTACATTACTTACCGATGAAAAGTAACATTTTCCGGACTTAAATGATCCACCCTTTTACAAACTATACAAGAATGCACCATAGTTACACAACACTCGGAGTAGTTTCCACAAACACCAAAACACTTTCACTTCGCTCGACGCGCGTTTCGCCAACCAAGTTGGCATCATCCGGAGACGAAGTTAATCGTCTCCGGATGATGCCAACTTGGTTGGCGAAACGCGCGTCGAGCGAAGTGAAAGTGTTTTGGTGTTTGTGGAAACTACTCCGAGTGTTACAGTTACATCAAAGGTTCCAGCCCTATCCAGTAACATAGTTACACACTTATTGTTCACCTGAATCGCAATAAATACAAAGATTCGTATAATTCACTTAAGAAAACATAAGTACAAGCGTGGCGTTGCGGCAACCTCGCAAATTTCTTTCCATTGATTAATAGACATTGTCGTAAAACTCGAGTAAAATAACTAATTTCAGAATGAATTTCATAAGTCAAATTTAATACATAATGAATTATTCAAAAAATACGTGATATAAATAATTTTTGCAGTACACTATCTAATAACTATTATGATATCTATATTATTTCCTTGCAGTTTAGAAATGAATATATTCTCACAATTATGCATAAGTAACAATAACTAGATGTACTTATGGAAATATCACGACCTTTTCTTCAACTTTGGTCGGTTCGTTAAAATGTCTGAGCTAAAAATATATTATCGATTATATTGTGTGAGGAAGGGCATGGGCGCCGTTCCAAATTTTCCAAGGGGGAGCAATATTTTTCTGAAGAGGTGAGTTCCTACCACTTTGTAAAAAAATATGAAAGTAAAGATCGCTGAAAGATTCTTATGAAAAATAGGTACCTACATATAAAATGAAAACATATATTCAAAATTAAAAATATCTGTAACAAAACGCATTAAAAATGATAAAACCACTAGGAACTCCCACGGCAAGAAAGTTTCTTTAATTTCCGGGAAAAGACAAACTTTATTTAACACACGTGCTCCGATTTCCCGGTCTTTTGGTAGGTATTTTAGATTATATTTCCATGGCCTGTTGGAGATATTTAATTTATTTTAAATGTAAGGTAATTATTCACACATTGTTGTAATATTTAAGGTATACGTTTAAAGTACACAGTACACTAAACCATGATTTCACTTTATGAGGAATTTTGTTCTTTTAATGTAGTTGCTCAATACGTGAATGAAGTAAAAATCTGTTCAATAAATTAGCTAAAAATGATAAAAATTTATCCTAAATAGTCCGGGCTATAGGGGGTTTTAGATCGCAAAAGTTCAGACAGAAATCAAAGTAGGTGAGATGGTAGACAGGTCTCCTGATAGTCCAACCTGAGTTTGCGACCTGGGGGGGGTTGCCGCTCTATGGCCACTGTAGTAAGTGATATCGAAAAAAGGTTCAAATAAAACACGTAAAAAACAAAATTGTGCATAATTTTGGTTCTATTAATTTTTTGTTTGCAAACAATAGTTTTCGTTCTACGGAACGCCGAAGTTGTTTTTTTTTGCCGATTTGCAATTTACATCAAAATCAGTTTCATCGCGGATTACGGCGAAGAACGAATACAAATAATTATCCAACATTATTTTTCTGAAACATTGCTCAATGTTTTCGTGAGTCAGCAGATGTCTCATTTGCTAGGTTTGGTCGCATATTACAGAAAACTCTACGGCGCGCCATAGAACAAAAACTGTTGGTCGCAAACGAAAAAGTATCGGATATTAGCGTTAGAAATCGAGATATTTGTGGGTATAACAAAACATTCTGTAGTTATAATACCTATTTATTTTGCCTGCAGGAAATTTGTTGGAGAACAATCAAACATTTAATTTAAATTTATGAAGGAGAAAATCATTAATGTTTGTTCGAAGAATATTTTTAAGTAGTAGTTCAAATGTCTCAACATATTTTCTACTGCATTTTACTGCATATACGTCTGATGCAAATACCACATAGTTTACAGTTATTATTATTCTTTGTTGTTACTTATTAATAATTGGAAATTGCAAAGAATTTTATTCCTGTGACTGCAATTCATTCAATTGTGTGTTTAACAATTTATGTGGATATGGAATAGTCTACCGAATAGAAAGAATAAAAAACGATTAACATATAATATATTTAAAAAACTGATGAAATAAGTACAAGATCCAGAGACCACGTCTCCGACGTATTTATTCCAAAATTGGCACACTAAGACAGCTGCTGTATAAAATGGGTAAAAAACGACTGCGTCCCAGGTGGACACATAAATTTGACATTGCGCTTAAACCTGATTTTCCTACATACTAAACGAAAGATCCTGGAAAATGTGTTCGGCACCGCACTGCCCCCTTGGCGGCCCGCGAATCACATATTTCGGCAGACGTCACACATGAACATAACCTTAAAATTACCTCCATTTCTATCGAGATGATCGGTAAGAAAAATGAATAGGAGCAAAATTATACACAATTTTGTTCTCTACATATTTAAACTTTTTTTCGATGGCACTTACAACAACGGCGCTGTTTCACGAAATTCTTCTGGGATAATTTGCTTACGGGTCCGTGAATGTCTTGCTACGCCACTGCTATCGACAGGCATATAAACTTATAAACATATTTTGCTTTTATGAGTACCTACTCGTACTAAATAAATAAGCCGAGCACCTAGATGGAACATACCTACATAAGTGAATTTGTGTTCACAATTTCACATTTCTAAAATTTCTTGGACATTAAGAATATTTGTTACTTATAGTTTCTACCGACTCTTGTTTCATGTTGTAAGAAATGTAGCCCCAGTTTATGGTACAACTGAGGCTAGCTTGCTAAATTTTACGTGGTTTGCTGAAAATAACTTTGATGCGTTTTCATAAAATGCCTTGATAACAAACTATATGAAATTTTTTTTGTAGGTGCTCCCAAATTTCTAACAATAAAACAACGAGAAATATATTTCTTAAAACTTCAAAAGTTCGGCAAAGTTGCCCCTGCTTTGGGGAGACTTTGCCAATCGACGTTTTAGCTTGAAATCTCCTATTTCGTGCAAAGTAAATGTCAGAAACAGGTTACTTTGCCCTGCCACAAGTCATTTTAAAAAACGTATTGCTATACCTACTTGTTTCTGAACGGTTATACTTTTTTGTTGTCTTAGTGTTACCCATTTTTAATGGGACGTACTGCCCTTTTCAATTGCTCATTGGTATATCTAGTCTTGATATCGCCGAGTGCCTAATTTTCTCTTGTACGTGCAAACCATATTCTAACAACAAAAAATATCTGTGAATTAAGGGGTAACTTTGCGAATGGCTATAATATTGTAATTTTCCAAGATTATAATACGAGCCCAGGCTCATAATAGTTCGGCCGGTAATAATTTGTAACTATATTTTTGAAGATAATATTAAACTTAAAACAAAGGTGCAAAATTTAATCAAAATATTACAACTATATTCAAATTTATACTTTTAAGTAGCTGAAACTGAAAACTATAATTAAATTACGTAAAGAAACAAATCAGTATAACAAAAAAATTATTTCACGTGGTGAGTCATAATAGTTCAGCCAACACCTAATATTGCGTTACGTCGCCTTTATTAGCAATAACCGCCTTAATTCTACTGGGCATTGTATCCAGAAGTCGTGGACACTCTTCTGGTGGAATATTATTCCATACATTTTGCAAAGTAGCTTTTAATTCGGGTACTGTCCGCGCTGGATTTTTTCGAAGTTGCTTCTTCATGTTGTGCCAAAGTGTCTCGATTGGAGACAAATCTGGACTAGAAGACGTCCATTTTAGAACAGGAATGTTATGTTCTTGAAACCACGTCTTCACAGTTTTAGCAGTATGGCAAGGTGCACCATCCTGTTGGAACATGAAGTCACCGTCATCGGCTGCACATTGTGCGATAGACGGTAAAAAATTTGCTTCCAATATCTCCTTATATTTTTGGGCGTTAACAATTCCATCGATGAAGTGTAATTTGCCCATTCCTTTTGCAGACATACAACCCCATATCATAACTGATGCTGGGAATTTTACTTTTTTTACTAGACTGTCATTATGGAATGCTTCGCTGAATGTTCGTAACACCCTTTTACGGGAGTCGCCCACACAAACATCAAATTTGGACTCATCACTCCAAATTATATTGTACCACTGTCTTTGAGTCCAGTTCTGATGTTCCCGAGCCCACTTTAGTCTATTGCGTTTTTGTAAAGTTGTCAATAGTGGCTTTTCTTTTGCCTGTAAAAAAAATTGGATGCCAACAGTTTTTACCAAAAAAACGAATAAATTTTACCTTATAAAATTTGTATCCTATTTTTCTAATAGTTCTTTTTGTTGTAGGCAACGAAATATCCTTGGCTATACTTTCTCTCCATAAAACAGTTATCTCTTTATTGTTAGAACTCCGATTTGTTTTCCCAATTCTCCGTAAAGCTCTTTTATTTGATTCTGTAATTGTAGATAATCGGCCGGTTTTAATTTTTTGATCAACTCCAATTCCAATAGTAGTTTTATATAAATTGATAATATCTTGAACGGTAGAACGCAGCACAGAATGAGAAACTGAAATTCGACGTGCCGAAATACCCTTCTTATGGGCATTAATGATGGACAAACGAAAATCTTTACTTAAAGGCTTACCACGAGGCATTATGCTTTAAAAATGATTTGGAACTAATACTGACAGCTGTCTTGTTGATATATTTCATAATTGCTTTGTTTTAACTAGTCAGCTCGATTTCATGGCAGTTACGATAAGTGGCCGAACTATTATGAGTCACCATGTGAAATACATTTTTTGTTATACTGATTTGTCTCCTTTACGTAATTTAATTAAAATTTTCAGTTTCAGCTACTTAAAAGTATAAATTTGATAAAGTTATAACAGTTTTGATTAAATTTTGCACCTTTGTTTTAAGTTTAATATTATTTTATATCAAAAATATAGTTACCTACAAATTATTACCGGCCGAACAATATTATGAGCCTGGGCTCGTATTGCCTAGATTAACAACAATGAAATTAATAAGCTGGTTCCTACATAAGCACTACAAACAACAGTTATCAAATCTAAACATATCAGGCTACACAACCCTTATCGACGCAGCATAATATTTGAATAGATAAAATGTCAGTTATTACTTAAGTGCTAAAAACGCCGAGCATGCTCCTTCTACAACTACAGAAGCTGTACTAACGTTTACTTTATTTATGACGGATTATTATTAGACATGCGAAGTTAATTCAGTTGTACCAACTTTCTCGCAATGAATTTTTAATTCGTTTGCGGACACGGTTTGGCAAAAATGCCCCAGCTGGCAAAGTAACCCCTGTTTATGGTACCAATCAAAAATCGACGTACCTACATACTACATACCTATGGTCTGCATTGTATAAATAATGTATCTACCTAGGTACCTATGTAATTATTGAAATTAAACTAAACATTCATATTTACCTGCCATCCCACCCTAATAATAGCCATTTGTCTATTTTGAGCTGTCTAATAAGGTTTTCATGTAGCCATAAAATACATTAAATTTATCCCAAAAATCTCTGATGGAAGAAAAGGCCAAAAGGCCATTCGACTGCTCCCTAAGGGCTGAACGGCCTGACCCACCCTCATAAAAAAAGATTCCTGAACGATAAATTTGCCTCTTGTCAAACCCAAAACATAGCTAAACAGCCACAAGTGTGCAAGAAGTAAGTTTAGATGCACCGCAAGGAAACGTGTTGTATCGTACAGCAACTACTTGTTGATCGCTAAGCGGAAATGCTGACAATACTGCCTTCTACTTAAGCTTGGAGCATCTACAAGTGTTTGCAGTGGCCCAGGTGCGTAGTAGACGGTTCTGTATTCATTCGAAGGCGGGTATTGCTTGGTCGTATCAAAACATAAATTGTGGGGAGAAATTGAACCAGCAGCCAGGTTTACACAAGTATATTTTATATTTCGTTCTGGCCGATTTCGTGCTGAATTATTCAATATCATAATACCTACCTACCTACCTAGTGGAATATTTTTGGCGAATTTGCCATTTTCGTCTGAGGTATTTACGTATCTAAATTGATTTCCTTCATGAAAGAGGACGGATTTTCATTCGAAAGTAGGTGGCCCAAGTGCTGACATTGCACACCCCTGACCGGTGGGAACTTTTTAGATCTTGAATGCTACCCCAATGAACAACCGACCCTGCAAATATTATTTATGGTTATAATTTTTTTCTTCCATGTAGGGTAAATGTGACGCTTCTCGACCAGTTAACAAAAAGTTGTGACTTTAAAAAGTAGCCAAAATGAAGATTTAAAGAGATATTTTTTTATTATAGGTTTCTTTGGAGTATTCTAACTGGTGTCCTTGCTGTTAGTTTTAACAAATTAAATTATATTTACCTAAAATTCCATAAATTGTAGAAAAAAACACATTGTGCTGGTTCTCGGTCAGCTGCAATCTATTGTCGACCACGAAGGCACCGGTTCTCGACCGATGGTCGGGGAACATAACCGTTAAATTCCAATTCTCGGACAATGAGGAGCAGTATAAAAAATAATCATAATAAATAACAATAGACAAATACTTTAATACAAAAATTTTAATATTCCAAAACTTAACAGATTATAAAAGTTCTGATAAAATTCTAACTTTTTATTCTAAAATTTCTTTAGAGCAAACTTTAAAAAACGTAGTGGGTACTCCAAAAATAAAATAAATATTCTATCTACATATAAAATTTAAAAATAATTTTAAACAATATTAGTATAGGTAACTAAAAAAACAGTAGGTAGCCAATATACATAAGGTAGAGGTTAAAATAATACATTTAGGAACAATTATCACATTTATAATACTTGGACGAGGAGGCTGCCCTCCTCGTACGGGATGTCAATAAATTCTGTGCATTTCTTATAAAACCACCTCGGACAGAAGTCGCAATCGATATTTTTTCCCCCTCATCCTCCACGATACTTTAATTCTGTGCATGTCTCGCAGATTTAATTTTTTCGTGTTTTGGTATTATCGTTTGTATTTTCCTTATTACTCGTATCTTTTTCCGATTTCTGCTTTAAAGGTATTTTTGATTTTCTCTCTTCCTTCCTCTTTAAAACCGCTTCATACTTTTCTTTCTTTATTCTTTCTTTTTTTAAGTAATATTCTCTCCAGGCTTTAGACGAAATAGCACTGGGAAGCTTTTCTTTTACCTTTGAATCAGTGCTACCTTTTTTATGGGTTCAGTATACTTTAAATGTTTTTCACTCATTTAGGGGCTGAACTTTAGGAGTTGTATTATGTACTACCATATCCGCACTATTTACTATTATATTTGACAATATGTTGATTGTAGTTTTAGACGAAATAGAGCTTTCTGCTGTAGGTTTGTTAGAGTGTACTGACAAGTTGTTGTCATCTGGCTCTGCCTTGTTTCCTCATTATCTGACTCTGTTCTTTCCCATATTATTTCTATAGGTATATTTCTATCCCATCATTTCTATCCTATTTCATTCTATCCTATCCATTTTTTAAACCAATTTTCGTGTACCTACTGAATAGGTATAGAATCTGAGAGTACCTACCTATTGAGAGTCGAGATTTTGGCCTCCTAAAACTTGTCAGTTTTACTAAAAAACAATAAATATTATTCTATCCCTACTACTCGTAGGTAAGTAGGTATTAAAAAAATCCAGAAAAGCATATTTAGTCGTAAGGCAAATTTCCCGAGTGGAAACTAGGTAGCTGTAGGTATTAATTTATTATATTTATGTTTACCTAGGTATTTGGAATTTCTAATTTAAATTAGTATCTATGAAAATGTACCTACCTACCTAAGTATCTATGTAGGTAGTATCTATATTGTCAATAATTTGTATAAAATAAAAATAAATTTAGGAAATAATCCAAGCAGAGCAACAAAAATAAAAATATTATTATATTATATATGTATTATCATAAGTAGGTACTCGCGAACTGCACGTAAATTCGTAAAATGTAAACAACGCTAGTGTGAGTCTAACTCTGGGCGTAAGCCTGGCACCGCAGCTTCACCGATTACAGAATAAATCCCCAGCAATAGGTGGCAACGCAGCAACGCAGACCACGCATCCACGAGGTAATAAAACGAAAAAACGAGACGAAGTCGGGGAAACGCACCAGACAAAGAGGGACAAAATAATAAAAACTAACAAATATATCATTTTAGATTCTAGTATACCATTAATTTATGGTTGAACATATGCATACGCATTTAGCAAAACAATACGTGAAACGGATGCTGGAGCATCTAGCCGGCTCCGCGAGAAATAAAAGGCGCCAAAACTGTCATTGAAAATAAGATAAGTAGGTACTGGGTTGACTCGGTGATCATTGAAGAGAGAAAGTGACGTATTTTTGTAAACTTATCACTCCACAACTAAGAAACTGCGTTGTCATATTTCTGCCCGGCTAAGCTGTAAATTGATACCGGCGCTGCAATATTAAACCGGCAACCTGGCTGAAAACTGATATTTTGCTGCCACAAACTGTGTGATATCATGTAGCGTAGGAAGGCCAGTCAATATTATGTTTTGTCCACGTCAGTGCTCAGCAATTATTTCTTACATATATGTTTTAAGTCGACTGAAACCCAGCTAGCGGTTTATGCAGACCTTCGAATTGTAACCGATTATCTTATCGTAGTTTTTAGTGCAATAGGTACTAACATTTCTTTTGGATCAATTGCTCAAATTAGAAAACTACAGCTTCCCTTAACTCTGTTTCCGACCAAGCATAAGCAAAAAGTAAATTAATAGGCCAAGCTACAGAGGTTTTTTAGGGCATTAAGAAATAATAGGTAATGAACCGTGCAGGGTTTTAATAGTTATTTAACGAACTAGTGTATTAATGACAGCGATTAATAATCGAGATATTTTAACGTTAATTGTCGAGATTATTAATCGCGTTTTAATATATAAGTTAGTTACAACATTTTTCCGTCGACTGTACTTTGAATAAAATGGAGAAAATCTTATTTTAAATTTTTATTTAAGAAAACTATGTATAAATTCAATGATTCAAAGTATCACAAATCTGATTTGTGTTAAATATTTATCTGTATAAATATTTATATTTACATTAGAAACAGTGCAGTTATTGAAATTGAAGGAAGGTGCAAATAAATTATCAGTTTTATGATAGGTATTCTGAATTTAAGTTTATGTCGTTATCTTGGATGATTGTTTCGGCGCTGGTAGAACTAGTATGAGGAGTGTTTGTGACTATATACAGTATGTGAGTGTTGTTTTTAGCTGCCACCTTTATGGTGTACTGAATTTTTGTTTAATCACAGTCATTTAATAGCTGAAAAGGCTGCACCACTATCAGAAAGTATTGAGGCAGAGAACGCCGAAAACAATGCTCAGTGTAGGGATGTGGCTGCTCTAATTTCAAAAAGGTTGCTACCTATTAATGGACGGCAATTTGGAAAATGTATTTATGCCAAGTGGCTGTGTAGAACATTTATCATTTTTATAAAAAACCGTTTGCCGGTCTCAATGAGACGTAATGTTTAACCAAATTGAGAATGATTTTTTGTTCATTATCTACTACGGTAAATATTATATTTGTGTGTGTTTTAGACGCCTTAATTGTGACTAGAAATTTGGATCCTAAATCTTGAACATTATCCGTTTCTAATTTCAACAGTTCATCCTTTCTCAATGGGCCAGTTACTCCGAAAATCAATACAACCTACGAAATAAAATTTTAGGTATTATTATAACATTACCTATAGTTTTAACGTGGTTATTTGTTTAAGTCATTAAGAAGATGATGAAGAAGGAGCATCAGAAATACATTTTTGCACGTGTTCTTTCTCAAGCACTTTGGACTTCTTCGGCGCATTACCTACTTTTTGCTTATTGATAAACATAATTAATTAATTTAACAAAATCTTTCTCGATATCCATTTATCGACGTTTTCAAAACTATATTTCAAATATTAAGCGTGACATTACTGATAGTGACAGATTGATGACATGGCGTCTTGATTTGGAAATTTAAATTTATGCGTATGTTTCACTAAAATCGTTTATTAATGGAAAATCATGCATAAATAGGGGTCATTAAAAACGATTTTATATACACTAATTAACCTCGTAAATACACGGTCGACGGAAGAGTATAATACATAGATAAAACCATATATAAATTGAATAGCTAATTGTTGTTTATAACAAAATGGCGTTCGAAAATCTGTAAAAAAATGCAAACAAACACGTTTTTGAGTTTCTAGGCATAACTACGGGTGCAAATCCTTTTGACTACAATACAAAAGTTGTAGAGAATTGAAGAACCTACAAAATGAGTTATACCGGAACTGTAGCTGCATTTTCAGCCGAGAATACCGGGAAAACCCGCGAAAAAGGAACGTTTTATTGAAATTTCGTAACTGGTACAATTTTCAACCTACGGCGTCCGCGTTGCGCGTAAAGGTAACTTTCCATAGGTACGTCCTTGACATGTTCGTTCGTGGTCGCGTATACTCGGATATGACGTCCTTGCCAAACGTTGTCGGGACATACGGTTCATAATAACTTATGATGTGAGATTGCTATTTATCATTTATAATAAACGAGGTCCAGTTTTTGTCCAGTGACAAAACCGGGTTTTAAATAATGCAGTTCAATATACAATATACAATACAATTAAGTACTTTAAGGGAAGCAATGCTAAACTAAACGACTTGATTTAAAATGTCCACCTAAGTTACCATTAGAAATCCTGAATCTACACTAGTTCAAAAGAAACGAACAAATAAAGAGCAATTATGTGATATTATGTGAAAATAACCTGAATTAACAGAGTTCATAATATTATTTAACATTATCTCTGGGGGGAATGTAATAAATTAGTTTATTAATGCACCTACAATCATGTTCCAAAGAGCACATATGTTACTTGGTCCTACCCAAATAACATCCCAGGCAGCATGGTGTCGTTATTATGACGTAGTTATTTCGTCAGTTTTTATGACATAAATACGTTAAAAGAACTACAAGAGAGACGTCAAAATGACGAGAAAAAGTCACAGCCAAATGACGTTTATTGGACGTTTAAATGACGTCATTAACTGATTATTGTAATAATGCTATATGCTATTAACTTATTGTAATAATGCTACATGCCACAAGTAAAAAAAAATAGTTAATGGTCTTTGAAGTTTTTTCGAAAATTTTTGAAAAAACAGAATTTTTCCAAAAAATTTTGAAAAATTTTTTTATTTTTTCAAAAAAATTTTAAAACATTTTGAATTTTTTCAAAAAATTTTGAAAAATTTTTTAGAATTTTTTCAGAAAATTTTGAAATAATTTAAAAAAAAAATTGCTTCTGGGTCTTGTTTCCAGGATATAAAATTCTATTTTAAATCTGTAGTTAAAAGAACTACAAGAGAGACGTTAAAATGACGAGAAAAAGTCACAACCAAATTTTTTGAATTTTTTGAAAAAATTTATAAAATTTTTGAAAATTTTTTGAAAAAATTAAAAAAATTTGGCTGTGGGGCCCTTTTAAATTTTGAAATGTCTTAAACTTAACATACCATTAATTATTAATTGTAGACAAATAAGAAATAAGTATAACGAAAGGGAGGAAAAATGATCGTCGATAATATGACGTCAAGTTGACGTCAAATTCATGACGTCCTAAGGTAACGTAACGTAATTTAAACGTCCTAAGGTAACGTTAGATTAAAAAGGTACGTCTGAATGACGAGAAAAAAGTGACGTTTTAAAGACGACATAGAAATGACGTCATATGTTCGGCCTCATATTGGTCACTTGACGTCTTAGACCTAAAATCACCTTAAAAGAACGTAATAATGACGTCACCATGCTGCTTGGGATATGTGCCTATGTGCTGTGGCTACAAATATTATGAGTATCCATAAGTTATCCGTTTCGTTTCAGATATATTCCGATGGATCTATATACTTGCGTTTATTTCCTGTGCTTTACTAATGAACCTGGTACTGACACTGATCTTCAAGCAACTTAGCGCGCGAAAATATGTTTGTTTAAGTTCTAGATTTAATTAATCCTTCACGTTCAGATACGGGACTTGCATTACTGATTGAATCAATTAATTAAAATTATGATTAAGAAAAAAAATAAACCAGAATATTCGTTTATTTCACAAGAATATGATTAAATAATAATTCAAATTGATACCTATAAATGTTTATAGTAATATATATACTACTGGATAGGGTTGTATATATATACTATTATTTTTATTCTATTGACTATATTATAATAATCGCAATACACCTCCACAATGTGTCCCCGGATTGAATCCGGAAGAGGAAAAACTGTTTTATTAATATTTACAAAAAAAGTTATTCTTTATAAAAACACTTGCTTGTTCTAAAACTTCGGTTTGTGACATTATTTTATAAAATTTTATACAGGGTATACATAATTTTCGAAAATGTAACAAAATACTGAAGTATAGATATCTATTTTTTGAGATTTCAATTTCGGAGAAAGATTATGGAAAAAAACGATAATCAGGAAATATAATATACCTGTAAGTTAATTTTAACAACAAACAACTCACGATAAAAATAAAAAATGTGGAAAATTATTATTGAAATGTATCGCTCTCAACTTATCTGGGCACAATTCTGTTCTCTTCAACGCTTCCTTATCTTATAAACATTTCTTTTTCCTGAAGACATAACAACAACTGCAATCTGCATCTCTATTTTTTTGCTTCAGTATCTCTGTCATTGTTTAAAGGAGCTGCATATACCTAATTTTTGTTTGAATTTTTCAATTTGTTTTTGTTTATTTTTGGCTGTCAATTATTAAGTATTTGCTTCATAATTAATACAGATTATACTTTTACAGTATTTTGTTTGTAATTGAAGGTTTTTTCCATACCAGTAAGTATTCATACAAAAAAATTAAATCCGTGTTTTTACACATACCGTCCAGGTATGTATGTATGTATATGGGTCGGAGTGTAGTGGAAGGTAGCGTTACACTTCCATTCCACCACAGCACTTAGGCCTCATTAGGCCCTGTGTGCATTCCTCATTTTTACTTGAGTACTTTTCTTCAAACCATCCTATTTATTACGGGTAGCCTGGTGGCAAAGTCTCTACAATTTGTATGTATGATAGTATGGTTCTCCCGTAGCCCCGACCTTAACCCCATCGATCATGTTTGGGATTTTATCGGTCGGCGGTTACGAAGTGAGGGACGACAACCCCAAAATTTACAAGAATTGGAAGGACGCCTAGTCGAATTATGGAATGGCCTAGATCAGAACCTAATCAGAACTTTGGTTTTAAGTATGAACCAAAGATGTCGGGAGGTCATTCGCGGAAGGGGTGGAAACATCAGATACTAATTCTCTATTTACTTTTGTTTTGTTTCCTGTTATTCGTTGTTTTATTGATTAAAGCAATCCATTTTTCTAGGTATGTTTTTTGAGTTTTTGTCCTTTTAAGACCCTTTTCTCTTCTAAAACACCTTGCATCTCTCAATAATTTATAAGATATCAAGGAAAACAGAACGCAAAATGAGGCATTAAACCAGTATAATGAGTAATAAATAATGAGCACTTGACAAAAAAGAAAGTTATTAAATTTAATAAAAATCACGTCAACTCAAAAATTGGATATTTTATGAAGTAACAGAGATAAACAAATGAATAAAAAAAGAAAATGTAGAAAAAACATGAGGCTTTAAATTGGCTATAATTGCAATAACTTGCAACACCTTGTATAGCCCACAGGACGTTTTGAAATTTCGGAAAAAAACATAACATTTTTATAGCACCTGGTATAATATCAAAATCATTCGTTTTACCAAAACAACTAAGACAGTGATATTCCTAAGAGAAAAACCTACAATTTGAAAAAAAAATCGACCAAAACGAACAAAAATTGTCGAAAATACATAACGTCAAATTTGAGTTAACTTTTTGGTTGTGCGTTAAATAAGTTGCGCAGTGTATATAGTTCTATATATTTATAATGTTAATTTCCGTCTTAAAACTCTCGCAATTTCATGGGACGGCATGTGAATAATATGTGCGACAAGATACATGCTGTTTTAAAAAATTATAGAATATTGTAGCATGGTTGATAAGACAATAATGTTCACATACAGGATCTGTGAAAAAAGTTAAACTAATAAATATTTTACTCTGGGCTGTCGTAAATAAGGATCTTGAATTACATTTCGGTTTCAATAAGAACATAATAATTATTATGTGTATAAAAATACCACAATAATGCAACTGATAAGCCCTATAATTAGAAAAATTGCGACTGATTAATATTTATTGTACATAATATATTTATAGATAATCAGTTTAAATTGTTTTCGAAATGTTACATTTAATTATTACATACATTATGTGGGCCTAGATTTAATCAGGACAGAGAATGATATATTTCGTTGGTTGATTGGCATGGCCGCCGCTACATGTGGGCAAGAGGGGTCGATTTCTGTTGGTTTGCTACCCGCAAAAAACATATCGATACACATCATTAAGTTTTAAAATAGAAATAACGCTAATTCTGTTCTGTTCTGTTTTCAGATATATTTAAAACGTAAATGTACAGAATTTGCTAACGAACTTGATGCCGATCAAACATAGTGGGTAAGTCTGCAGAAAATATTTCAGAATTGGTATATGTAGTCCTTATTTAGATTGAATTATAACCTCTCTGAAAACTAGGCTTTCGTCTGATAATACTTTGGCATTTTTCCTGTCGTGGTTTCATCCGTCTCTCAGAGAAGGAATCTAAGCGAAAATGTATTTGCAAAAAAATTCATTTAAGGTCAAGGTCATTTAGACGGTATTTAAAAAAAATTTGGAGTTGAAAATATGAAAGCGTATGCCACATGGCAACAAGTGTGGAAGGATAGAGTTTTCGGATAATTATCGTGCCTTAGATCAACTATGGGAGAAAATCGCTTTACCGGACACAGAAAATATATCGATAATAGTAAAATTGAAATAGATAAAAAGGTCAATTCTTTATTTGGATTAAAAAAAATTAAAATATATGTTCAGTGGCCGTGACTGATGTAATACTTAGTAGTATAGATTAGGAAACGTATTTTTCTGGCACAAAGCCAAAGAGTTTGTGACTTTTTGTTATGTGTCTGTCATTTTTGTTACGAAGTTACGCTATGTACAGTTTTTACTTGTAGCTAACATGTATTTTTATTGTTTAACCACTTAGAAGTTGTACACGTTCTTTCACCTTTATTGAGGAACTTCAGAGTGATGTACGATTTGTTCTGAAGATCCTCAATGAAGGTGAAAGAACTTGTACAACTTCTAAGTGGCTCGTTTCCGTATATATGTCCAGATATGCAACTGGTAAGTGTGTCTTCCTTTTATTTGCTTATTTCTCTATGTAATGATAAATAAATTGCTACAAACCCAAGATTTCTTTTCGTAAAACAAATATCAATGGCAAAGAACTTAAGGCTAATGCTATTGTTCCAATATTTGTTTGGCCTTGTCTTTCTCTTATGCGACTCTCTGCCTAAACCTCTCCGATTTTCGACAAACTTTGTAGCCACAATTTCCCGTGCTGTACCCAACGTATGACATTCAGGGCATACTCTTTTACTCTTTTTTCACCATAGCCTCATTCCCATTTGGTAAAGGAAACGACACCCTGGAATAGCATGAACAGCTACTCCACCTACAGCACATAAATGCGCTCCAGTAGGATCATCGCCCATGCTACAGACATGACATTCCGATCGTTCAATATCACGGTCAATTGCCTTTTCCAGACTTCGGCATATAGTGCGAAATCATCATTTTCCAATCGCATTTCTTCGGTGGGCTCTGAAGCGTCCGAGTTCAATCTTCGTCCATTCGGTGCCTGGACGAAAATATATCTACTATCAATTGATAATATATTAAACCATATTAATTTTACGTCAAAAATGATTTTTGCACATACTGGGATAAATAAGTCCCGAAATTTTATTGCCCACGACGTGTTTTTTGCAATGTTTTTATTGAATCTCTGTCGTGTACAAAGAATTGTTTAATAATTTTAATCAAATTTTATGCACGAAATAAAAGACCCGTGCTTGGCGAGCCGACACATTTTCGCGCTAAGATAACTCAAAACCTAATAAACTTTAAACTTTCTCCCAATTTTTTAACACATTTTTCTAGATGCTGAACTACGATTGTTACGATAAAACATTTTTTTAAACAATTTTAATGACAAAAAAATCAAAAAAGGAAAACTAAAATGTCTCTCAGATTACAATTTTTATTGTTTAAAGCTGATTCTAGTTCAAGATTTAATTTATGGTATGCTTTTTCTAAAATATATTTGTTCTCTGATTGAATTAAGCTAATATCCATGGCCGGTTCGTGGCAGGGGTCCTTTATTTCGTATATAACAATTATTGTATAAAATAACATATGTATATAAAAAAAATATCTGTGTGGTTCATGTAATTTATACAAGTCTGTAAATAAACCTGTTATAACCATAGACCTGTGTACTTCTTAAATATAGGTTCTAAAACGTTTATTTAAATAAATAAACGTTCTAAAACGTTTATTTTATTACTTAATTTAGACACCATTTTAGTATGTGTCTATTTATATCTATGTGTATATTTAATATGTGATACTTATCAATTATATTTATTAGAGTATTTATTGTTATACCGTTTGTACTAATTCTTTCACTTTAACTTGAGCTCGAGCTTAGAAATAATATGATTTATGTATTTAAAGCCTATATTTATTTATGTGTATATATATATATATATATATATATATATATATATATATATATATATATATATATATATATATATATATATATATATAATATACATACATACATATATATATATATATATATATATATAAATATATATATATATATATATATAATATACATACATACATATATATATATATATATGTATATATATATATATATATATATATATATGTATATGTAATACATATATATATATATATATATATCTATATATATATATATATATATATATATATATATATATATATATATATATATATATATATATATATATATATATATATAATACATATATATATATATATATATAATACATATATATATATATATATATATATATATATATATATATATATATATATATATATATATATATATATATATATATATAATACATATATATATATATATATATATATATATATATATATATATATATATAATATATATATATATATATATATATAATATATATTATATATATATATATATATATATATATATATATATATATATATATATATATATATATATATATATAATACATATATATATATATATATATATATATATATATATATATATATATATATATATAATACATATATATATATATATATATATATATATATATATATATATATATATATATATATATATATATATATATATAATATATATTTATATATATATATATATATATATATATATATATATATAATATATATTTATATATATATATATATATATATATATATATATATATATATATATATATATATATATATATATATATATATATATATAAAATATATATATATATATATATATATATATATATATATATATATATTATATATATATATATATATATATATATATATATATATATATATTTATATATATCGATATAGAAATATAAATATGTGTATTCATGATAATTTAGTATTAAAATACGGAAATATTAAATTAAAATGTATTATTCAACGCTCTTCAACACCTATTTTTCTAAAATATGTAAAAAAAAATTTTCAAGTATTGTAATATTCAACAAAAAATAATGGGCTGGGTTCATTAGTGTTATTACACCCACAATAGACAAAAACAGCACTTAATGACTCACATGTTTAAGTAAAATTGTGGTTATACATGTCCGTCCC